>JASANF010011783.1:0-33477 GCA_030248245.1 Trissonchulus sp. WLG1_4 | reverse complement strand
ATAGAGTTTTTGGCTATTTAAAATTTTCAAATTTAAACAAAATTAACCCTGGGTGTTACATTTGAACCAATAAAAATTTCAACAGAGCTTTCAAAAATTTGCAAGAACTAGCTTAGCCGTCACGGCCAAGCTAACAATTTCATTAATGCAGACCAATTAAGCTAATTTTTTTATACCAAGCAAAAAAATAGACAAAATGCAAACATAAAAACTTCACTGATTTAACCCACCGTTATGTCAATAGTTCCGGATCTAATGATTCCGGTCACTTTCAAGGGCAATCTTTCCACAATGCTGTCCTCAACGGTTGTCGCAGTGATGGCGGGAGAAAAGCGCCGCTCAGTAATGTTAGCGACACGGCGTGCAGACTCGTTGAACAGGGTATATTCGATCGATTCACCCTCGCGCCGTCCGGCAACAACTTTTATTACCAGGCCCATTGTTGGTTTTAGAGATGACTCATCGGTGTACTTATGTCCGCATTTTTCGCAGTTTTCTTCATCACGCAGTTTCTTTCCATAGCAACCTTCCTTTGCACAGGCAGCAAACACCTGGATTTTTCCCACTCCTGCAAACCAAATGCTTTCTACATAATTACTAAGTTTATTTTAAGAGATAATTGCTCAAAATGTTAAGATAACATTAGAGTCAAGTTTTTTCTTGCGTTTACCTTTACCCGCCACGCAACCTGACCCTCATGGGTTAAGAGCAAGTCATCTGAGCACTAAGTGGCCAAAAAATGTAAGTAGTCCAACTTCATTGATGTGAATGTGAATGAGAGAGCGGGTATTGAACACCCCCTACAACACCCAATAGAGAGGGTATTGTACACCCCCTACGTTACTCCTCATCAGGTGTTCACCGCTCAGGGAATAAAAAATGGTAATTTTTTGTCAATTTGATTTTAGGAAAGGATGGGTTTAAGTAATTTTCGTTTAAACCATTCATTAACCCTTCCCTTTTCTGGTGCTGTACCTGTTATGATAAAGCGATAGCAGCTGCGTTCAGGAACATCATGTTTTGGCACATAGTCCACAGCATCAACAATCGTGTTTTCTTTCAGCATCTAAAACATCAGCTGTGTTCACAATTTATTTCATGTTCACTCACATACATACGGTGTTGCTTGGCTTGCTGCATGTTATTATTTTTCGAGATGAAAAATGGCTGCACTTGACAGATGCTTGCTTCAACTATGTTTGTCTATTCATCCAAAGGAAAACTAATTTATTTTACTTCTATTTCTTGGCTATCTTCTGGCCAGTTTGGTTAAATATTAGACAAATTTTCACAAGAACAAATTTCAAATTTTAGATTTTTTAATTTTTTAAAATACACAATCGATTCCTGAGCATCTTCTGAGACAACTTTTTCTTCAAGAACCATATGAAAATTGTATTCCAGAAAAAATAATTCGCCAAAAAACAGATTCTCGATGCGCCGCCTTGAAAGCATTGTAACAGCCCTACATATATATATATATATACAGCCCATTAAGAACAATCTTCGCGGAGTATGATGCTAAATCCATTGATTAACAGAAAACAATGACATGTTTTAGTTTTCATACGTTTGTCACAAAAATCGACCTAGTTTGTTGTGTTAATTTTGTAATTCTTTTAATTTTCATTAGTCGATTTTTCTTGAATTTTTTTGCGCGAAACAAAACTTAACCTCAATTTCTTGTAAAATCTGTGGAAGACAGGATTACTTCGTTTCTTCGTTTGAAAAAATATGAGCGCACCTATGTCACTTGAACTTCAAGTCCAACTGACAAAATTCTGGCTGCCAATTGGGCCTGCTGACGCCAAAAGCTCACTGTTGTTGCGCAAGGTATTATCCGCCAAAACGACTTCGCAAATGGTAGCGGTCTCATGAGGTAACTGGACCGATAAAGGAGCTTTTATCTGAAAAGTATACCGATACAGAAAAACACTAGCACAATTACCATTGAGCACTCAATGAAAAAAGTTTTGACTGGTCATCTCACTATCTCACTACTGTACTAGAAAACTTTTCAATGGCAAAAGTTTTTAAAAAGTTCAAACAAAAAGCGTTTAAAATTTTAATTTTTATTACTAAAACACTGTGTTAACATTGTTTATCGAAATATTGCATTGACATTACTATCTGTCAAAACATTACTAATGCTTCTCTATTGCATATTTTTCCCTATTACAAGAAGAGGTATAAATCCGTATGAATAAGAATATAACACGTATGAATATAACACACATGTCTCACAACTCCGCGCACAGTGCTGCGGCCACGATCAGAGGTGCGCTCAAGAGCTTTTTGCAAAGACAATATCTCGGCCGTTGCAGTAAATCGTTTTTCTTCATCTATGGATGGGATATTGAATGACGGTTTCGCCTTTAAGAGTGTCGTCCGACTGACCTAAATATACCCAATTCTGACTTCTCAGCAATGCCACAGTTAAGCCCTGTGAATCAGATCAAACAATTTAATTTTGTTAATCCTACCTGTTTAAGTTTTTTCTGTTTAAAGCACATGGCCAATCGGCGCATAGGTAAGTTCAAACTTTAGTACACAACCGCTGATGCGTTGATAAGTGACAAACAGGTTATATAAAGTTAATAACTGATTACTAAATTAATAGGTTGTAAAAACATTACAAAAGCATTGTAATTACGTTTACGGACATTTGTACTTTGAGAAACTATTCGAGATATAAATTTTTCAATTTCTTAAAAGTTTTTAATCAATGTTGCTGAAAGTTCGCAAAAAGTTTCCCAAAACATTTAAAAACCTTCTATGATGTCATTTCAACAAACTCATAAATCAATAGAAAGATAGAGGTAACCTATTATCACTTTCTTAATTTTTATCAACGCATCATCGGTTAAGTATTAGGCCCTCGGTGCACACTGACTTTTTTTTACTTTTTACTTCGGCAAAAATGTTCACCCAGACTTACTTTTTACTTATAGCAAGCTTATTGGTGTTGTTGTATGTCAAAAAGCAAATCTAACCAATAAAATGAAGCTCAGTAGGCGAAGCTTCTGTTAGAGTATAATATATAGTAGACTACAAAAGTAAAAAGTGAATATTAGAACTTCTGTCTACTTTTTTAAGGCCAAAAGTGAAAAAGTACGGTTCTCTATAATATGAAGCTCAATATACATACTTCTGTTTGGTTTAGAGCATTCTGATTGGGAAGATCGGTTAAGTAAAAAGCAAAAAGTAAAATCGTTTTGTAGTTTTATTTAAGGGATTAAGTAAAAAATCTAAAATACGATCTGTATAAACTGAAACTTTTACTTAAGGCTCTTAAGAAAAGCAAAAAGTAAAAAGAAAGTCAGTAACTTGACCTCAACTTCTTTGTAGTTGAATGAGTTAGTTTTCATCATTTTATCGCCTATAAACGGGAATAAATTATGAACTAAAGTACTCAGCATTTTTAAGACGTGCACCTGCTTGTACTTAATAATTGACATCTACAGAGTGAGACCTTGAGTGCGATTACTTTTTCACCTCAACTTTTCAAAGTAACAATTATGTACATTGCAGCACTATCCTACCTGAGTGGCAGTAGTGAGGATAATTTTTCGAAGCTTGGCATCAATCTTGAAGTTTGTAATAGCATACGTTAATCCAGTGCGAAAATATCCATCCAAAAGCACCGTTTTATGTACGTTCACAATGCTGTAGCCAGATTCATCATATACCATCATCACACGGTACTTTTTGGTATCGGACGAGTAGGAACGCACGTCGCCAACATCGTGAATAACGATCTTTAGGCTCGTCGTAGTTTGGAGCTCAAAATCGACACCAAACACGTCTTTGACGCTCGAGTATTGCAGAACATATTCTAAATAATAGTGAAAAAAACAGACTGTATACCCACAAAATTAAGATATTTCTTATTATTAATTTATAGGCTAACGGTTTCCTTTTTTAAACGTTCAAATCGATTGATCATTTCTATCTCGGCTAGAATAACTTCGCCAGCAGGGTAAATTTTAGCAGGATTAAGTTCTAGAATTTTTAAACCCTTTAAAGTTTTAACACGACTTAATGCGACATATGCTTGCCCAGCAGAAAAAATAGACGTTCCAATATCAATTACTGCAGATTCTACAGAAATTCCTTGAGCTTTATGTATGGTACATGCCCAAGCCGGTACCAACGGAAACTGAAGTCTTGTCATGTAACGACCTTTGTATGCATAATCAATAGAAGATATATGAAGCGGAACTCCTCCAGAAATTTCAGATCTTAGTAGAGATCCTACATTTTCAGCGTCAAAAACAACATGAATAGATTTTAATGTTTCGCTATCATTGTATTCAAAATACACTATTTTACCCAAAGCACCGTTCACTAGTCCATCTTCTATAAGCAGATTTTTAACCAACATTACTCTAGTACCGAGAAGAAATATGCAACTCCTTTGCTAGGCCACCGGCGTCGGAATCTTGTTCAGGTATATGCTCAGCACTGACAGTACATCCAGACGATACATCGCACCGACTGTAAACGTCTTCTGCGACAACTAGTTTGATAGTTTGATCTAACTGATTTTGAAACTGTTCATTGAAATTAGAAACTTTTTTTCGTGTGGGAAATAAACAAATATCCGAATCGCCGGCTAGCACAGATGGAAACGAAGTTATACGCTGAGTAAGTACGTCTACGTCATAAGAAGTTAATGCACCCAACCGAGCTCGTTTCAGTAGTGATGCATATTCTGTATCGCCCGATTGCCGTACATTTTGTTTCAAAAAAATTGGAGTAAACACGTGCCAAAGTTCCTGACATTTAAACGCATAATTACCTCTGACCGGTCTCAATTGAAAAAAGTCCCACAAACAATAATGTGCAAACCCCGAAAGGCAAGTCGTTTTGTAAAATACAACAGAGGCGACGGTGTATGAAGCATAATGTTTGAGCGCTTATCATGCTTATTTCGTCTATAACTATGCATTTCACCTTTTTAAACTTTGAACGCAGATTTTTCAAGGCAATGTTCGACAACTCAGTGTATTGGGGTTCATATCCGTGCTGCACAGGTAACTTTAAAAGACTGTGTACTGTAGTTCCTTGAATATTAATGGCTGCCTTGCCAGTAGGTGCACATACAACAGTAGATTCAACGGATTCATACATCAACCGAATAGAATTTATAAGGGTAGTCAACAAAAAACTTTTTCCCGTCCCTGCTTCCCCTCCCAAATACATGAGTAGCTGCGTAGAAGAGCGCACGTAATTGAGAGCAAATTGAAAAGCAAATGTTTGGTCCTCAGTAAAGTTCGACACAGCTCGTTCCAAATTCGTTGTACCCGATCTTAGTTGAAACCAAGTTTGACTTTCGCGATTGTTGTCCATTATTTCATCAAAATTGTATTCTTGTGTTGCACACTCAGTAAAGTAATTAGGCACGCAGTTTTCGTTTTGATCAAGAGCTTCAAACTCATTTGCCTCCTCGCTGCTTTCAGCGTATTCGGTTACGTGGGACTCGCTTAAAATGCGCAAACTTTGAAGCCTTGTGGCAGCGTCATTAATTTCTAACAATAGAAACTCATTTCTTATTTGAGACATATTGATTCTGTTTTTGCATGACATGAAAGCATCTTTTGGAGTCGAAAAATTATGCATCAAACTGTGTTCATTTCGAAACGGAATGTAAAGCACAAGTAAATGGTAATAATAAGCGTCACTGTTTGGCGAAAAATATGGGGTTCTAACGCAACGAAATTTAGTGCGTTTTTTCAGTTTGCCTAAACCATTTATCAAAACCAAATTCGTGTTTTTTATTCTGGTATTGGTTTCAAGCACCACATTATACCAGCTAGCAAAATAAAACAGGCAAATATTTTCCAGCGCTGTTGGTCGCTGTTCATAGTAATCAAAAATGTTATTTTGAAAAATGTCTGTAGCTTTGTCATCCATACCTTCTATTTCTGTAATTTTTTTCAATCGTTTCAAACGTTTGTTAGGAAATGTCGAGTTCACATAAACGGTATCTCTGGAACTATATACTAAATTGAGATGACAAATTCTAA
The DNA here is from genome assembly GCA_030248245.1 of Trissonchulus sp. WLG1_4. NCBI lineage: Eukaryota > Metazoa > Nematoda > Enoplea > Enoplida > Ironidae > Trissonchulus > Trissonchulus sp. WLG1_4. The sequence goes on along the minus strand of JASANF010011783.1, from coordinate 27,448 downwards.
ATGCAGCTTCCTGAGCAGAGAGTCTTCTGTTTTTTATCAAACACAGGCCAATTTTAAATAAACATTCTCGTTCAGCAGCTGTAGAATTACATGCAGCGTCTGTGACTATATCACTTAAACTTTTTCGTAGTTCATCAGGCTCTGCCTTGCATACGTACTTGCAAACATAATTAGCAATGCCTAAAGTCCCGTTCACCATCTGAATGTCCATATTAGCTTGCCACGCTTTTAGAATATACGGATTGTAAGCATTTACCCATGTCGAATTTTGTGGACGCATAGTTTCGTAAAAAGAATGACCCGATTTTCCAAATCTGCTTTCAATAATTCTTGTTTCTTTGACTGTAGGTTTCAGGAAACTTAAACCTGCACCCACCACGTGTCGATTTGCAAGTGAATGAGTGACTGTGAGTTTGTAAGTTTACCACTAAGGTCCTCAATTCTTCAGTTTCCGGCAAATCCGTTCTGATAATTTTATCAATGTATGCTTTCACACATTCTACAGATGAGCCTTTCCAAAGTGAAGGAGCATCTGATATCCAAAGAAATAGGTGTATATGTGGTGATCCTCTGTTTTGGAATTCTACTCGCGCCCAGTAATCTGTTATTTTCCCGAGCGGTTTGAATTTTCCTTTCAGTATATACTTTAGCAAAGCGCGCCAGCGTCTTTCAAAAGCAATAGCACTCAATACAGGATCTTGTTTAGGCAAGTTATTAATGTTTTTTTTCAAACCGTACTTATTGCATAGTCCAATTTCAAAACTTTGCAGGTCAGAAAATTGTGTCCAGTGCAAATCTGCTGCACTTAAACTGAGAAAAAGGTCAGGTGTACCCAGTGTACGAATTCTTGCAAGCAAATTCCACAGTTCGTTACGCCAATACGCTGCTGTTCCTCTAATATTCTTAGCAAACATGTAACTTTTAACAACGTTTGGTCTTAGAGCATTTCTTTCCTTCCTAGATTCTAACGCGTCAGCAGCAGTTGCAGGCCGTAATTCTACACAACCAGTTTCATCACGCAGCGGTTTCAACATGCTCATGTATACAGAAATAATGCTGTTTAATTTGAAACGTTCAAAATTATTCAAACTAACTATTAAATAGGGAATATCAAGTCGAAAAAGTGGGCATTCGTGAAGAAATTTTGTCTGATAGTACTGCAGTAGAGATATTTTTACAGTTCTACAGTCTCCATAATGAAACCGTCCTGCTGGAAACAACCATGGAAAAGCACCGGGCTCAGCGTCAGGGTTATCAATATAACTTAAAGGACGACTTTCACTATGTGGAAAATTTATTGTAACAGTTTCATTTTCAACATTTGTCACACCACATTCATTCAAGTCATCAATGTCATCTATTTGCTCATTGACCCCATTTGCAGCTATGTCACTGTCAATATTAACAAAACAATAAAGTGGGTTGTGAATTTTCAGCCATTCAAGTGCTGCAGTAATTTTTGAAGGTGAAATTATTGATTGAATGTTTCCCGAAACACAAATGCAACCACTATTTTCGTCTACAGTAGAAATAAGTTTATGCGAATCAGAGGGAGAATGTGGAAAATGAATTGCAAGACCTGTTTCTGCATACTGTCCGCCTGGTAGAACAACTAGTGTTAGATATGTCTGTACCAGTGTTATAAATCGTTTTTCCACAATGTTAAGACAACTCAGTGCCATCGGCACTGTATCCATACGCAAACTGTTAGCTGACGCTTTTGGCGGTAGCTCATTTTTTCCAATCCTAGTTTTGCAACAGTAGCACAAAACATCACACTGTGTGACATTTAGTGCCACAGCCATATCGCTCAGCTGTCCCAAAGTATATTTTTGATCACAAAATAACAGTCTTTGACAAACGTAGCAGCTAAATTCTGGCAAACTGCAGCAGAAGGTATGAAACTGATTTAAACATTTTTCGAAGCATGAGTTTACGTAATCTTGATGAAGCTCATCTATTATGTCATCGACTGGATGTGTGAAAACAGTCTCGTTTACTACTTCCATGCTTTCTACACTATCTTCTGACAAACTATTTAAAGTAGCATATCGGTCCGCCTCATGATGTGGTTCAAACGTATTCACAAATCTATCTACATTTGCATTCAAACTATTAAATACTACACTATTTACAAAAACAATTGGTGACAACGTGAAAGGTACATTGTTGCGCACGTAACGAGAAAATATGCAGTCTACCAATTCACATTCACTTTCAAATGTAGTCAGAGATGCATACGGAAATAACATTCCGTGAGAATCAAACAAAAAATGTACATTAGATATTGCGCCTGATACTGCATAGTCACCTATAGTCAAAACAAAGCAAGAAAACGCACTCAGAAGCAAATGTAAAGCCGTACGTAAATCATAAACTCCCGCACTAATAGCATCATTGGTAGACAAGTCACAGCTACTTAGCGATAGTGTTAAACCTGAGTATAAATCTGGTTCTATTTCTAGCAGTAGTTCAGATTGCATCCGTGCAGAATAAATTCTACTCGGTAGTTCAAAATGACTTAACGGACGACCAACATTACAATGCATTGCTTCCATAATATCTACAAAAAGGTTGTGACCTTCTCGAACTATGTTATCAACTGTAACGCTGCTAACAGCTGTTAGGTCCGACACAAATGAAACAGCAGCTGCAAAATATGCAATAGCTGTGCACTGCATTCCACGAAAATAAGCATGAAAACATTCACTGCCTTGGTGTATGGAACCACATATGATTGTCATTGTGCGATGCGTCTATTATTAACAACACGAAAACTAACTGGAACCCATGTCTGGCACGTTCACTTTTTCTACATCTGATTTTTCCACCGATGACTTCTGCTTATTTTCAGGCTGCGTAGCTGACTTCGCTGAAACAAAGCAGTTTTGTGTACATAGTTAATTTATTTTGAGTCATTTAAAGCAATAGTACATACATATTGCTCAACGTTACAAGTCCTACAACTGTAAAAATTGCAATTCTAAAATCACCAAATTTAAAAAATTGTGGTCCAAATCAAAATTATCCAATGATTTGTTACGAATTCACAATATAAATCCACACATGTACAAAGGAGGATGGGGGACCCCCAAAATCTTGAAGCCATAGGAAAGGGACCAGAAAATGTGGGCAGTTTTGTAAAAACTGCACATTTTTGTTGTCAAAACTTTACAAACATTCGCTAAATTTGGGGTATTTTTGGTTAATCAGGGGGTCCTTAAAATTTGGCCGGAGAGGCCCCCCAAACTTTTGACCGAGTTACTGTTTTGCATAAATTCATTACAAATCACCTGATTTTTCACTTACAATTGTTACAACTGCAAGAAATAATAATAATAAGAAGAAGAAGCAGTTGAGCAACAGGCCCTTGCCTGTATTTTAGCGCAGGCAGTGGAGGCCGTGGTTTTTGGTCTTGCTGTTTTAATTTTGTTAAGAAGATGGACCAATTAACGCGTAGATTTCTTCAAAATACACTTCAGCAGATAGTTGCCGCTGCATTGATAAGCAATGGAAAGTGATAATAAGTTAATACACAACTCATTATTATTTCCTAGTTTTCTTACAAAAACATCACAAAGGGTTTGCTCCTACCTTTTCGGGAAATTTTAACAAAGTTTGAGCAAAATTAGTTAACTTTTAAAAATTAAAAAAAAATCATATATCATGTTTCTCATGTAATTTCCTCGAAAGTTAACAAAAATAATTGTCAACCGCTATGCTTTTCGGGCAACCTAGCTATGAGTTTGTAATGAGATTCTAACTTTAATTACTTGATTTGTTATCTAACAAATTTTATTTTTAAAAACAGGCAGGCCGAAATCGACGAGCATATGAACGCTAGAACACAGGCAGAAGTTCTCCGACTTCCGATACAATGGTGAACCGAGACAATAATATGTAGTCTTAGTTGAACTTATAATATAATTACAGTAACATATTTTCAATCCTGCCATAATTGAGCTTTTTTTAGAAAAGTAACTAACTAAAAGCAGGCCAGACCATGTGAATCAATTTTAAAATTGGCTAAAAGGTCACGTTTAGTATCACGTACAGATTTTTCTAGTCCAACAATGCTTACCCGCGAAGCAAATTTTTTCTTGCTTCTGTTCTATGATTTCAATTTCAACTGTTGAAGACGCGCCCTTTTGATCTGAAAAACAAATACTCATTGATATATTTGAGAATTGAGAAGATTGAGAAGATTTGGTTTATCGGAAACGCGAGGACTTGACTGGAAAACAATGTTGCATAGTAATTTCAACTGCCATATTCGCTAAACCGTTGCATTTTAAATAAAAGATTAACATTGTAAGATAAGAATAAAAATTCTCTGCTTCTCACATTTAAACATAGGGTCACTCCCTGATGTAGTCACTTTAGTGTTATTTTTTATGTAGTCGCTGCGTTTTCGAGGTTTTTATGATTTGTAAACTTTGCACCCACAGAAATCAAGTTACGCATACTGCTTGAGCACGAATTTTTGGCACATTACTGTAAATGTCAAAATCCCCAGGCACGTTTCTCACTTTTTCAAGATTGTACTTGTGGACCTTTTCACATGATTTTAATTACTGAAAAATACGTTTAATTTTCGGTGCTTATAGCATGCTGTCAGATTAACCTCAGCGTCAGACTGAAATAAGTTTAGTCTCCAGTCCATTTAGTCAGGTGATAAGTTTAGTCTCCAGTCCATTTAGTCAGGTGATAAGTTTAGTCACCAGTCCATTTAGTCAGGTGATAAGTTCAGTCCCCAGTCCATATAGTCAGGTGCTAAGTTCCGTCTCCAGTCCATTTAGTCAGGTGATAAGTTCAGTCCCCAGTCCATATAGTCAGGTGCTAAGTTCCGTCTCCAGTCCATTTTGTCAGGTGATAAGTTCATTCCCCAGTCCATTTAGTCAGGTGATAAGTTCAGTCTCCAGTCCATTTAGTCAGGTGAAATCTTGACCCCGGAATTTTGTTGTCGAACACTGTTGTCCGCGCGTAATGCTAACAAAACTTTACCTTCGTTAGACTTATGCGCTGTATCTGGCATAATTTTGGCTTTTTTTCTTGGTGTTCGTAGCTTATCTGAAACAACATAATAATTAAAAAGTTTATCTGTATTACATAGTTTCTTCATTTATAATTGATTAAGTAACGCTGAGTAATAACAAATAATTTAGCGAAACTTATCATATTTATAAGGGCCTTTTCCTAAATTTTATTTGCTATATTACATTAACTAAATTAACTTTAGTAACTCAACATAACATTGAAAAAAGTTCATAAAAGTTTGCTGAGCGACTAAACCTTATCATCCGGATCCGCACTCACCTGAAATATTTTGTGAATTCAAGTAAATATTATGTTGACTTATGCAGTTAATCTAGTTAATCTAAGTTAATATCTACAATTATTGACCGAAGGCCTAAATAGTACTTGTAATAGGACGCACCATGATTTCCAAATAATATACTGACAGTCACAACTATGTATACTATACAAGCTAAATAAAAGCGATTTTAATATATCTACAATTATATCAGTAGAACAAACTAATTTCTTACCTGCCATAGTGAATGAAACGACAATTAATGGCAAATAAAGTAAAAGGTCACTCTTTAATGCTTTAAAAGCTTTTAAATAGTTCTGAAACTGTAACAATTGTGAAAGATGAACTACTCATGTAACTATTTGCCTTTGAAAAAATGTCACACAAACGTCTAAAATGAAAAATCTATTACGAACAAAACTTATCATTACAAAAAGCCAAATGCTGTTAAATCTACTAAACCCGAAACCTAGCTCGCACTAACGCTTTAAGTATTAACTGAAGTTTCAAGGTTTTAGAGCAATTCTAACGGTGTAATAATAAAACGCACATTTTCAATTTTCTAGCTGCGTAGTTAAACTGCAACATGACCCTCAAGAACCGCTAAGAAAACTTTTGCTACGCTCACTAAATCAGTTAAGCCAAAATCATATTATGGGGTGTAAACTATTTTTTGCACAGAGTCACTATATATTAGTCATGTCATATTTTATTTTATTTCACACACAGTATTTTTAGATAACAAACACTATGTTAGTTAACTTCAGTCAACAAATATTTATTCAGAGTGTGTAATTAAAAGTATATAGGCCCCCCTTGTAATAAATACAACATATGGTATCAAAGTATCACTTAAGTTGACAAATTGATTAATGAACATTTCTGTCTGAAAAGTAAACCTAGGTTATAATAACAAACCAAAATATAATTGGAAGGCTAACGCATTAATCAAACTGCCACGACGTGTTGTAATAAAAGATTCGGTTTCGTTTGTCAAATTCTGCTAGCCGAACACTTAGCAGGACAAACATGTATCGATAAATAGCACATCCTAATAGAAAATATGCATGCTTGGACTTGCAATGGCTAGCTTTGAAATTGAAGCTTTCATTTCAGAAACGTCAAATAAATTTTAAATACGTAGAAACTACGCTGCAAGAAGCAGCGTAAAGACCTGTCGGCACTGCGGTGCCGACAGGAAAAAGAGGTGGCAATTGTGTGTTAAAAGTGATGATGAAATTATTTTTTCTCTTTCTTCTTTACTTTTTCTTTTCATCTCTGTTCTTTTATTTTCTTTTCTTTTCTTTTATTTTATTTTATTTTCTTTTCTTTTCTTTTCTTTTCTTTTCTTTCATTTTCTTTTCTTTTGCTTTCTTTTCTTTTTTTTCTTTTCTTTTCTTTCCTTTTTGTTTCCTTTATTCACTTTTCATTTCTCATACATTCGACAATACATCTCAGCTTTGTCGAAGCTAAAGAACTATTGTGCGGTGGCTTATCAGGAAAAATATTGAGAAATTTTCAGTTACCCGTTTACTCTTTTTTGACGCTTTACCGCCACGTGGTCAATCTACGTGTATCAGGGGAACACCTATCTCTGGTTTTGGGGTTAACGTGTTTTGATTTTAAGTATCTAAGCACAAAAATGGTTAGCAAAGTGAAAAATGACGTTATTTAACTTTTATTTTCACAAGTAAAACTTGGCGGTTTAGAAAAAGGTTTTGAAAAAAGGTTTGGAAATTGTTTAGCTTGGCTTTTGTCATGAACACCGGCCTCTGCTTTCAAGTAAATGCAATTATAGCATTAATTTTTATTCAAGGTAAGATTGATTACATTCTACTGAAAAAGTATTTGATATTTTTAAGTAGGTATGTACTATGTAGGTACATAGCTTGTGAAGTAAATGTAGAAGAACATTGGTCACGAATCTTTTTTACTTTTACTTTTCAGCAAACTTTACGTGATTCGTCAGGTTTACGATGATTATTGCCTTGTGTACTCGAAAGAGTGATTTTGATTTTTGATGCTTACGTTGGCTTTTCAAAAATTTAGTTCGTTAAAAGTTAAATATGGGCTAACATTTAGTGAGATAAAAAATGATGTAATTTTGTCGTAGCAATGCTTATGATGCTGTTGTGACACGTTTCAACAGCATAAGTTGTGCGTTGTTATCCAGAATAAAAATTAAAGACCTGTTGTGCTGTGTCTTATCAGGAACAGTATTAACATTTAATTTCAGTTACACCAGTACTCGCATTGGACGGCACCACCACTTGGCCATTCTACGTATATGAGGGGAACAGCTACCTCTGGGGGCAGCTTGGAGAGTCATGTAGCGAAGCCTGTTCCAAGTTGGGCCTAGACTGCAATGACGACGACTTTCTGCTACTCGAGACCATAGAACAGAAACGAATTTTCAACTGTGAGAAAAGTTACAAATGGTCCGATGAAGAGTTACGGGCAATTGGCACCGGCAACTATGTGTCCAGCTGCCAAACAGAGCCCTACAACCAGTGTGGCCAACTTGGGGATGTCAACACTTGTGCCGATTCAGAGGACTATCATTATCTGTTCTGCAGATGCGGTAGTTTTTTTGGCTTTTTCTGGATAAATAAAGACAGTAGAAAGAAATTTGATTCATTACAGTCTGTTAAAAATAAGGTATAAATTTCCTCGCGTAACCCTTAGAAAATGTGGTTGAAATTTTTTTGTTTTGCTACATCAAAACACTTTTGTGACGTGACAAAACATCAAAATAAAACATCCCAAGATTTTCTAGGTAGCTTAAACATTAAATTCAATTCCCTGTTTGCTTGTATTTCCAATTTTTTACGTAATCTTTCAATTTATATTCAACCCAACAGTCCAGCTATTATTACAGTTTTTACAGTTAATGGTCTCAATTAGGTTGCTTTGAGCAACCTTATGTAACTCGCAGGGCAAACATTTTCAACAGCAAACGTTCAACGACAAAAATTTTCAGCAGTGAACTTTAGAAATAATTCGCCGTCAAAAATTATAATGTCCACCGTTGAGATACGAAACTTTAACCGACAAAAATTTTCAACGACGAACATTTTGCTTCTGGTGTCTATAAATGGTTATCACTGCTAAGTATGTGATAATAGTAGTTGGGGATGATGAAAAGCGTTTTATGATACAAGAATTATAACGTATTGTTTCAGGAGGCACTCCTGGTCTGCTATGTCCACTGATATCGTGCCTTGAAGGTAATCGAAGGAGGAGCATTCTTACTTACCTCAGCTGAGAAACACTACATTGAAACTTTTATATAGCCTAAAATGACTGAATTCAACCAAGAGTACATAATAAGAAAAGTATGACAGTAGAAACGTTTGTGGCCTATCGCCGCCAGACATGCTACGACCATGATCTCCCGAGAAGGGCATAACATAGCATAAAGAATACATGATCAAAGTGATTCAGAAATTATGTTATGAAAGCATGGTAATTATGCCTGATATGCAATTCTCTTGTTTTAGACGGAAATTACAACACCGGTACGTTTATAAAGTTTTTTGATTGTGTAAATGAGATCTAGGAACACAGAACGTAACTAATAGAATTAAAATGTGTGATCATTGCAGTAGTATTGCTTACAAGAACTAATAAACTACTTGGCGTCAGATTTATACAAAAACATATATAGTGTAAAAGATCAAGTTATTGGAAGTTCAGTTAAATTAAGTTAAGTTAATTAAGTAAATCATTATTCAATCCAAAAAAATTAACGTTAAGTGAAAATTTTTCACATGGTTATTCACAAATCAACCAATAAGACACTTAATTACAATCCTCATGTGCAGGACTACCATTATGTTGTCCAACGTTAAACTTCATTGTTTGTTAGCTACAGTACTTCACTAACATATTAACAAGTCTCTATTGGTAGTGAAACTTGTCATCTTAACTGAATTCGAAGTCTATGGCCGCATGATGCTTTGGTGATTTTAAAAGTATGATGTCGTTTAGATGAGTGTCGGTGGCTTAGAAAAAGCACGACTACAACTAATCAACAATCAGAAACAGTAACCTCAACACTGGCACAACGAACGCTGGCGACAAATGCACTAACAACGGCGTCCATTGCCAAAACTACAAGCATGGCAGCAACTACAGCAATAGGAACTGAAACAACCCCAGCGTTATATACTACAACAACAGCTATCACTTCCACTAAAGTATTAACAACAGCATCTATTCCCAAAACTACAAGGATGGCAGCAACTACTGTAATAGGAACTGAAACAACCCCAGCATTATATACCACAACAACTGCTATCGCTTCAACTAAAGTACTAACAACAGCATTTATTGTTAGAACTACAAGCATGGCAGCAACTTCAGCATTGGGAACTGCGACAACCCCAGCAATATATATCACGACAACAGCTATCACTTCCACCAAAGTATTAACAACAGCATCTATTCCCAAAACTACAAGCATGGCAGCAACTACAGCAATAGGAACTGAAACAACCCCAGCGTTATATACTACAACAACTGCTATCGCTTCAACTAAAGTACTAACAACAGCATTTATTGTTAAAACTACAAGCATGGCAGCAACTTCAGCATTGGGAACTGCGACAACCCCAGCAATATATACCACAACAACAGCTATCACTTCCACTAAAGTACTAACAACAGCATCTATTGCCAAAACTACAAGCATGGCAGCAACTACAGCAATACTAACATCGACAACAACAGCATTATATACCACAACATCAGCTATCACTTCCACTAAAGCACTAACAACAGCATTTATCGCCAAAACTACAGGCATGGCAGCAACTTCAGCATTGGGAACTGCGACAACCCCAGCAATATATACCACAACAACAGCTATCACTTCCACTAAAGTACTAACAACAGCATCTATTGCCAAAACTACAAGCATGGCAGCAACTACAGCAAAAGGAACTGTGACAACTCCAGCATTATATACCACAACATCAGCCATCGCTTCCACTAAAGTGCTAACAACAGCTTCTATCGCCAAAACTACAAGCATGGCAGCAACTACAGCAATACTAACATCGACAACAACAGCATTATATACCACAACATCAGCTATCACTTCCACTAAAGCGCTAACAACAGCATTTATCGCCAAAACTACAGGCATGGCAGCAACTTCAGCATTGGGAACTGCGACAACCCCAGCAATATATACCACAACATCAGCCATCGCTTCCACTAAAGTGCTAACAACAGCTTCTATCGCCAAAACTACAAGCATGGCAGCAACTACAGCAATACTAACATCGACAACAACAGCATTATATACCACAACATCAGCTATCACTTCCACTAAAGCACTAACAACAGCATTTATCGCCAAAACTACAGGCATGGCAGCAACTACAGCAATAGGAACTGTGACAACCCCAGCATTATTTACCACAACAACAGCTATCACTTCCATTAAAGCACTAACAACTGATTTATCAAGAATTATAACAACTCATAAAATCACCACGATTATGAGGACGACAACGATAATGGCAACATCAGCCGGAGGAACATCAACAACAGTATCAGCAGCCGCAGCAACAAAAACAGCAACAAAATCAACAACAGCAAATAGAGCTTCAATGACATATGCACTGACAACAACAATAATATCAATAACGATAACAACACCAACAGCAACAACATCAACAACCTACCCCTCGACTTCAGTCATACAAACATTTTCTGCACCTATAGCAACAGCAGCAAAGACAACTTCAGCAATAGCAGCCACAACTACCATAACATATAGACTGACGACAACCATGCTATCAATAACAATAACTCCAACAGTAATAACATCACCAACCGACACCTCGACTTCAATACCACAAACATTGACGACACCAACAAGTACAAAAGCAGGAATAACATCAACAGCAGTAACAGTAACCGCAGCAGCGACAACAGCACTAACATTAGACGGAACAACTTCAACAACAGTAACAGCAGCCGTAGCGACAACAGCAGCAACAACATCAATAACAGCAACCACAGCAACACCAACAGCAATAACATTAACAACCGCAACCTCAACTGCATTAACACAAACATTGACTACATCAAATGGAACAATATCAGGAACAACATCACCAACAACCACAACTTTAATAACATATACAATGACAACAACAATACCATCAATAAAAACAACTATAACAGCAATAACATTAACAACGGGCACCTCGATTTTCATATTACAAACTGAGGCTACATCAAAAGGGACAATATCAGGAAAAACTTCAGCAACATCCACAACTTCAATAACATATACACTGGGATCAACTGAAATGACATCAACGACAGCATCAGCAGCCGCAGCGACAACAACAGCAGGAACATCAACTACAAAAACAACTTCAATATCAAATACACTAAAAACAACATTAATATCATCAAGAGTACATATATCATTGATGACAACAACACTAAAAACCACAACCTCGACTTTGATAATACAAACCGCAACCGCTACTTCAATAATACAAACATTATCAAAATCAGTAGAAACAACAGCAGTAGCAGCATCTGCAGCGGCAACAAAAACAACATCAACAATAGCAAGTACAAGGTCAACAACACATCCGCTGACAACCACAATAATATCAATAGCAACAACAGCAAAAACAATATCAGCAACCGCAGCCTCGACTTCAATGACACAAACTTTAACGACAACATGGACAAAAACCACAAAAACAAAAGCAAAGATAACAGCAGTAATAGCAACAACCCCAGCTATTATAACAACATCAATAACAGGACCCACAACTTTAATATCACAAAAATTGACGACAACAATAATAGTAACAACAATGACAATTATAAAAACAACCTTTACAACAGGAAAGATGAAAACGGTACCACAAACCCACACAATAGCTGCAACAATAACACCAAAAGTAACGGTAGTAATCAGATTAACCCCAACTACAGTGACATTAAAAACAGGTACAAAAAAAGCAACATCAATAACACGAATTAATACAAAGTTATCAACAACTAAACTAAAAACATCAGCAGCAACCAAAAAGCAAACATTAATGACAAAAACCCCATTTAAATCCGTGACGGCAACAGCAACAACGTCAGTGTTAACAACTATTAAACTTATAACAAAAACAGCAACAGCAACTGAAACTATGACAACAAAACCAGCATCAAGCGCAATCACAAAAGCAGCCAAGTCTCTTGCTCATACAAAAACAACTAGAACAACAACAGTACTAAGTACAACAGTAACAACAACAACTAGTCATGCACTAACTGCTCGGATATCAACCAAAACATCAACGGCAATTACAACAGCAAGAACATCTACTACTCATACAACTACTACTATGATGACAATAACTGCGACGACAACAACATCAAGAAAACCTACAATAATAGCTGCAATGACGACTGCGACAAAAACGATAATAGCAATTACCAATCATACAGCAAAAACAATAAGAAATAACAAGAAGACAACAACATTAGTAGCAACAACAAAATCAACAACAACAGCAAATATAGCAACAGTCCTTACGAAAGCGACATCGACAACATCCACAATTTCATCGACTACAACAACAACATTTTCAACATTACCATTATCCTTAGCAACAGCAAAAGCTACTACAACAGCAGGAAGACGCACACTGTCACTCACTGGAATCTCTGTGATTATAATAACGTCATCGATGGCAACAACAACAAAAACAAGAGCAACAACAACAACAACAACAACAACAACAAAAACAACAGCCGCAAAAATTACAGCAATGCTTACAAACATTTCAGATGCCAAGATCACAACATCTATTGATGCAAAAACATTTCATCAAACAATCAACCTGTCTTTGTCACGCGCGATTAATATATCAACCGGACGCTTTTTCACAACTACTGTTTCAACGCTAATCGATATAAATATGACACCAGTTAGGTCAAATTTAAGCATTAATAAAAACAACTTGAGAATTACAACAGATGATGGTCGTACGGCAACAACTAAATCCCTAGACAGTGATAACACTACAAAAGTAAGCTTGACTAAATTTTTGTAGCAAATACGCCGAACTTTGAATTAAATTTTCAAGTAAACATGCATAGTCGCAGAAAAATGTACAATCCCATGTTTGCAATAACTAATTCCAGGAAGTAAGCTAAATGTTTTTAAATGAATCCATTCATGTATTTTTATTTCAACTGAATCAAATAGTAAAGACTTTCTTGTTTTGTCAAAATTCAAATAGTATAGAATGGCGAAAAAGTGTGACACTGTTACTGAACTGCCTAACAATTTACCTACGTTGCAGATGTTTGTTATTGGAAATAGACAATACAGTGGCGAATTGGCAGCGGGCTACTACTTGAATTTGATAACGAAAGATACTGATGGTAATATATTGCCACCAAGATTGTTTGTGGAAGAAACCGATAAAGCAGACCTGAAAAAATATTTGGAACTATACAGAGAATATCCAAACGTGATGAAAAAATATATAAAAAATGGTCGAGCCCCAAAAAAGTTTCCCTACAAAAACAAACAAGGGCAATTGATTTACTCAGTGAGTTCTGATTGCCGCATATATGTTTAGTTATTTTACAATTAAGTCATTGTGATTTGCAGTATTCATCTGTAGGTGAAACCATCTAGTCAAGACTACTCTACGGCTAAAAGATGGTCAAAGATGGTGTATAAATTGTAGTGTTGTAGTCCTGCAGAACTGTCGAAAACGTTACTACCACCTTAATCAAACAGCTGATCTAATCTGTTTAACCAAACCTAGATGTAGACAAACCCAAAATACGCCTTATGCCATATGCAGAGTGACTCGAGGACACAGAATACCATTAAATAAAATAACTGGAAAAACAACAAATATAATAAAATATATAATAATAAATAACAACAAAATTAACTGCAAAATTTAACACAAAAAATTGGAAAGAAAAACATATTAATGATCGATTTTAAATAAATTTAGAGAGCACCCTCACCCCTGCAGTCAGACGAAGAGAAAGCTGCCCAGGTGTTGCATGATATATCGTGCTTAACAGCAATTATAACTGCAGCAGTGCTATTGGGACTACAACTTATAACAGGGTACGTTAATCGCCTCATGTGATTGACAACGGAAATGAATTTTTAGCCTAGCAGCCACTATGCGTTTTTACGCGGCCTCCTCAGGGGCCGCGTATATACTATATTCAGAATATCAAATTTCTATGTAATTTCTGGTAGGTCGGTTTTCCTACGTTAAATTACACTGGTTGGGGAGGTAGGTCGCTCTCACAGTGCAAATGCAATTTCGCAAGACAGAAAGCAGGACTTGCGAAATCAAAACAGTGAGCCCACGGTGATTTGAACCACCGACCTTCTGATTTGTTTCAGATGCTCAGTAGATGCAAGAGAATCTACTATCTGAGCCAACCGGGCTTAACAGGATCGATTCTAAAAGTATATATTGTTGTTGCAGAAATCCAAAATGACTCCTACGTAAAGCTTTTGTAATTATTGTTATTACTGTATAATAATGATTGAGTTTTCACGTTTCTGATTGCACAATGCGATGAAATATTGTTCTAACTACAGTTAATAAGCTGGTAATTTTTTACACTAACTGATGTTAAATTGCTGCTTGATGCTTAATGCTTAATTTCTAATGATGAACAGTGCGGCTCGGTAGTCTAGTGGATTGATTCTCGCTCAGGGTGCGATAGATCCCGGGTTCGATCTCCGGACGAGCACGCTTTTTATATTTTTTGCAAAATTAAACTCTTACCTCTGCTTGCAGTAGTATTAATAATTGTAAAATAAAGTTACTAAAATAATTTTACTCACAACTTAGCCGTCAATCTTTTAACGGCGGTAAAATAAACTTCCTTTTGTTAAAAATTACGGCAGTTGCTCAATTTTTCTTGTGAAATATTGACGCTCCGGCATCATAAAAGAGTAATTTTTCACTCAGTACTCAGTAGACGAGTTTGCTGATTTTGATAAGCAGCTACAGTCGTCAGTGATTACTGATTAGTAAGGCTTTGGAGCGAATCAGCAGTACATGTGTACAAAAAACGGGATTTAAAATCAGTTTATCCACAAATAATGGCCGCGTGTAATATTTCCTCCGGAATATTGACACTCAGTACTCACAATGTAACCACTTCTCACTCAGCAGAAGAGCTTGTTACTAAAGAACCGAAGTAGTTAGATACTTAAGCCCGGTTCATACTTGTCCTTAAGAACACAAGGACAAAAAGGACAATCTTTGGTCAACTATTGTGAAACATTTACAGAAAAATTCATCTAATTTTATGCATAACAGGAATCAAGCCCATTTTTTGGCCAAAATATTGACTTATTTAGCCACGCAGTTTTCTTGAAATGTTTACTGAATTACTGATCACTGATTAACTTTTATGTCATGCTACTGATACTAAAAAAAGTAACAGGAAATCAATGCTCCGAAACAAAATGTCATAAGAGCACGATTAATGTTTCTTTTTGTATATTATATGTCTGCTTCTGTTTAATTTTGTCAACGCTAATGTTTGTTTTTTCACATATTTTCAGTGTTTACGGCTATCACAAAATGCTGCACGTTTTTCAACAAATTAGTTTTCTGATTGCTCACACAAATTTGTATTTATTCCGCAGCGAACCAAATCAGGTATGTCTTTCGATAATTAAACAAAACACGTGAAATAAAGAATTAAAAAAAAGAAACGTGAACAGTAGTTGTGAAGTAGTTTTCTAATAGTAATTCTTCGAAATACTAAAGTAACAGTTATGATTCAATGCAAAGTAAAAATGATGTTGATACCCTAAGCTGGGTATAGGCGCTTTTGAATGATACCTTACTTGACGTATACCATTCACGTTTAAACGTTCAAATTTCCAATTCTAAATTATGACGCCAGCTCAACGTCAAGTAACAGGCCAAGACACCCATCATTTGAAAGCTCTGTAAATTTTTTTACAAATGATGCTAATAGTATAGTTGTATTTCTACGCTATCAAAAGTATTGGCCCTTTAAGCCTTTGCTTAAGGGGCTGACTACACGGATCACTCCTTGTGTGATCAAATCTCAATACTTTCATATGAGCATAATTGGTAAAACTTTTGAGTTAGGCAAAACTTTTAAAAACATTTTGCGTTTTAATAATTTTCTGTAAACATAAATTACGTGACCACAAGAAATGGTCGAACAAGTCCAAACTAGACGCACTAGACTTGTTACATAATATTTACATAATATTTACATCATATTTACATAATATTATGAACTATACTAAAAATAATGATAATGTAAGTTTCTTCATATTACGTCTCAAAAATGTAGTACATCATGTGGTAAGTATTGAACAATGCATATTTTTTGATAAAAAGCGTCTAGGGCTAGTTACAGCGGTTTTTGTCTGGGTTGCATAAAACGTTCTATAGGTGAAATAGGTGCAATAGGTCGATAGCTATTAACCGTTTGCGTTGCATAAAACGATAGGTAAACAGTCAGCAGTCGATAGGTTCAATAGGGAATTTTCATCACTAATTCGATAGGTATTTTGCGATAGGTCCGATAGGCGGTCGTTGCAAAGAGAGCCTATCGTCTATTGCACCTATTGAACATTATCCTAAAGGTAACCATAGCTGTACAGGGTACCTATCGTTCCGCAATTTCTTAAACTGTACAAAAGTTACCTGCATAATTTTTGGCACTATAAAAGAAAAAGGACGTTTCTATTCACACACAAAAAATTGTTCCAATTGGTTTCGTGAATGTTGAGTTTTAAATGAAACCTTTTCATGTACACATTAACAAATCACAAAATTAATAAAAAAAATCAACCCAAATCATTATTTTCTGTTGCTTAGAAAAAATGGTATTTTGCTCTTCTGTGTTGCTTAAAATAATTAAAAATTACTATTTTAGACATAGTTTCTTCACAAGTTGCAAAATTCCTCAAACTAAAAGCTGCAAAAATGTATCTACATGCAGCATTTTTATACAATTCTTTTAAAAAACATTTAAGTATACCATCTACACGCTCAGTATTAAGCACAAAATTACCAATACTATTACTCTTACTTAACATAGGTGTGTGCGTGTGTGCATATGCAACCTATTGACCCTATTGCACCTATTGAAATATTCACCTATTGCACCTATTGAATTTACACCTTTGACAATAGGTGTTTTATGCGACGCAGTTCGATAGGCCCTATTGCCTATTGGACCAATCGCACCTATCGCCTATTGCACCTATCACTGTTGATTTCATGCAACAGGCCCCAGGGCGCAAATGTAAAAACTACGTCAACTTGCAGTAAAGGGGTCATGTGAACCATCAATCGAAAGCGCTTTGTATCATCAATTTAATGGTGTAACCCCCAAATGGCTGCGACCCCCACAATAAAAGTTGTGGCGATTTTAAAGGTTTCACACCATAGAACACTGTTATCATAATTAAATTGTAATTACTAAATTACGAAACATGTTCTCTTTCTCATATCCTAAAAGGCGCCATAACTGGCCTTTAAGAGTTCAGACAAGCACAAGAATATTATCATTGGATAGCTGACGTGAAGGGCTTTCAAATGAGGGGTCACATAACTACATGGCACTTCAGATCACCCCGAAAATTATATCACAGGGTACGCTCACATGACAGGGTCATGCGACTCTCATTTGCAAACGCTCTTTAAAACCAGACGATTGATGTCAGTTTCATGCTTGTCCGTCAATCCTATGGTCCGCTATGTGCCTTTTAAACTAGACGCTTTGTGACTAATTGAAATCAGCTATGTTAGATCAAATGTCTTTGCATGCCGTTTTAACAACTTTTTTTAAAAATCGACAAATTTTTGCGTATTCAGATGCGCTGGAATTTAAGTTGTCGAACTAGTGTAAACTAGACGCACTAGACTTGTTAATTTATAATATTTTTAATGAAATTAGTAAATAAATTAATTATTCACTTCTCATTAACGTCTTGCACTATTACCAAGAGTACATAATAGGATATTCAAATAATATTGAATTGAATCCCCTTGCTCCAGTGATAATAGCCTTATGACTGTATTTCAGACACTGTGCAGTATTGCCTATGTGCTGATGCAGTATTTCTTCAACGTGTTTTTTAACTCGTTGGCCTTAGAGAGTTTTCATCTGTACACTTTCGGCACTGGGGTTCTGTCATTTGGACATTTGTTACCAAGCTCTGCTACCGCTTTCCTTGCTTTTGGTAATGACGGGTGTCATGTGAAACTGGATTTAACTGATTAGATTAAGTTTGGTCACTAATAAGGCGCCGGAAATATGTGAAATCTAAAAAGTTTCCAAACTAAAGTTGGGAGTGAAAATGTTGAAACAAAATGTACCAAAAAATGTCTGACCAGAAAATGCTTGACCCTTAGACAAAACGAAACACGCAATGTCATCACGAACAAGAACGAATTGCAAGCATCAACCGTACAGCGAGTAGTCACGAAAATGACGCCACCTGTTTTGTCTCAGGCAACAATTTCTGGTCAGCTTTAGAACATCGTAGTCAAACTATCACCTCAATTCATGAACTAACAAGCCGTTACGTCAGACACCTAAGGTATTCTGGTGAAGTAACTGATTCAATGAAACATAACAACAACAGGTTTCACTAGTCTGACACGTGCCAGTTTGAACCAATGCTGCTCTGATATGACACTACGCAGCAAAGGGTTAAGTTTGTGAATAACGGCCCAACTTATGTTTGTAGGTTTGCCCCTCTTGTCCACAATTCCCACAGCAGTGACGCATTGGCATCGTTTGCCCAGTATCTACAGTTGTTGGACAAATATGGGACTTCCCATCCAGTGGGCATCCACACTTCCCATAGCACTGTCGGCGGCTGGCACTCTATTGTTTTTGGAGGCCCGTAATATGCAAATGAAGCCCGGTGCTATGCCTTTGGAAGCGGCGTCGTCTGTTAGCACAGAAAAGTGGGATATTGTGTTGTAACAGTTTACAAAACAGTAGGGAGAGGATTCTTGCTGAAAGAAAGACAGAATGACACAGAAGGGGAATCGTACCAGCCATCTCTGGATTTGCAAACCACCGCTCTACCGTTAAGCTACGGGAGCCATGACGAACTGTCGTAAATCCCTTTAAGTACTCTAGGGGGCCTATTTAGCTTCACTTCTTAGTGTTTCACTCCCAAAAGAAGTTTTATCAAACTGTTTCATTGAAATTGCAAGAGGGAAAAATTTCATCGAAATGGGCGTAAAAAACAAGCGGAAAAATCAAAGTGCGCAGATTTTGCGTAACTTTACTACCTAATCGTGATTTGTGCCAATGATAAGTGATAACAAAATAGAAAAAGTTTTAATTATCTACTATGAACTCATACCTAGGTTTCAAGCCTTTCCACAAGCTCGCATAAGCTCAAGTTACTCCTATTGTATTGTGGAAGTTGAGTTGATCTAGTTAATGTAATCCAGTTAGTATAATTTATAAAAAAACATGTCTCATTTTCAGCGTTTGTGTTACTGGCTTGTTCATAACAACTGCCAGCAATTTGATGTTTTGGTTCATCGGATCTCATGCCATTTATGACCAAAAATTTGGACTGTTCGTTTTGCTCTTCGCTGCAAACAATATTTGTGCGTTGATTATGGCAGTGTATCATATATGCTCCAATGTCAAGGTGTGTTGATCTTAACGCTGAATTTTTAGTACCTTTGCAGAAGTTTAAATAGTTTTGATTTAGTTTGAATAGTTTTGATCAAATTAAAGAGTATCTTTACAGAACAACTAAACTTTTTTTATTTTAATTTCGTTAAGTTCATTGTTGTTATTAGTTATTAGTTTACAATTATAGTTTGAAAATATAACTTTAATAAAACACTTCAAAATAAAATATCAAAGCTGTTTAAGGTGGTAGTTTCAGAATAGCTTTTCTTATATATCCATTTTGTTAAAGCTCTTATGATGCATTCAGTAAAGGACTAAAGTGGCTACATTTTTTTTAATATCCTAAACCTTCTACAAGTGTTTTTATCATTGATAAAATTACGAGTTAAAACAAACTACTGCGTTGGCTTACAGTTCAATGAACCAACGTGGTAGCTCAACATGAAAATTGTGCGCCAGATAAAACATGCTGCGGACATTTTTTGTTGTAGTTTAATAAAATCAATCACAGCATATTTACCCATAGATCATTCTAAAAATAGGTAAACTGTGCTTATGGAACTACAAGACAACCTGAAATGCTTTAATTATGTATTCAATAATATCATATATTTAACAATATAGTGCCTCACTGACTCCTACTTCTATTACTGGTCAACTACTTAGATTCTGTACTTTTTCAGATTCGAAAACTTCTGTCACGAGCGAGCAACTTTATTTTGCGGAAACTACTTATACCCTCTAGTTCCTAACTCCAATGCAAAAATCTATACAATTTTATGCATAAACTTATAAATGTAACTGTGTAAATGTAAATGTAAATTATGACTTCAAAACATTGAAAACATAACAACAGTTGTTAACGATATACATGTTTTAAAGGTCTTATTAAAATTTAGATTTCGCGCACAACCCAGAGTGTTGACCTTTTTTCTCAAATCAGGGATGTGTCTTGTTTCAGTACACTATCAGCTAAAAATCGGTGGTGTCCTGATTTTAGGAGAGGTTGAGTACAAGGCAAGTTCACAAGAGATTTCGAGCTGGTGGTGTGCTGAAACAATGGGGTGTACACAACCCTTAAATCAAGACGCCAAAATGGCTAGTTCGGCCGGAGCATCGTTCCGGCCAATTAGCTATAATAGAAAGCAGTGTCATACTCCTCCCTATTATGTACTCTTGGTTAATTGAATGTTTTGATAAAATGAAATGAAAATAAAAATTAAATAAAACATTGTCACTTCAGGTACCTAAAAAACTACAAAGTTTGTGATGGTGCAAGGTTACAGTGTAGACAGTAAGTTACAATAACGTTCATTTAACACAGCAGCGTACGACAATGAGTCCCGTCGGCGTAGGTCAGTGGGTTATAGTATCCGAAGGGTCCCATTGCAATTATTACAGTATTAAAGTTAATTTCCACTTGTTCAGCAGAACGTTCAGTATTAAAATTAATTTACACCTGTCGTTTTGTGAATAGAAACCATTTTGCTTGTAGCAGTGTTTCCGATGGAAACAGTAGTTGGACTTATTTTGCGGGTGTCAAAAACTTTCTGCCGAATTTCTGAACCAAAAATCATGTATAAGTATGGATTCATGACATTGTTGAGTAGCGACGTCGTTCCAACGATAAAATCGCCGTTTTGTCTTCCCAAAAATCCTTGCTCAACCAATTTTGTCGTTATCCAAAACATGCAAATGTAGGTAAAATACACCATGCACACGAAACCAAACTGCGCAAATAAGGAACGCTCTTTTTTCAAAAAAGTTGACTGCTGCCCTGAAGTTAGCCTAAGTCGTATAATGATTGCGCTGTACATAATTGCCACCAAGAGTACAGCGCCGTAGGATTTCACCTGGAGCCATATAAAGCCGTATCCGGTACACGTAGAAAAACTTTCACACGTCCAGCGATAGGCTATGCCCGATGGAACGTGGAAATAGCAATCGCCACAAGAGTACATAAACCCGACCGTGAACGTGCAGACAAGACAGCAGGCGGCTATCAGGAGCACTACACATCGATCGGTGAAAACAGTGTGGTATCGATGCATCAGGAGTACAGCAGCCAGGCGATTTAGGCAAATGACCAGATTATGACACAAAACGTTCCATTGAAACCAGTTATTCAGCATGCCAGAGAAATAGAAGTAAAGCGGGGCAGCATTTCGACCCAGCAACGCCTCAGGGGTAGCGTGGGTCCACTGCTGAATCAGCACGGGTATATCCTGTATCGCGAGAGCCAACACCAGCTTGTAGAAGGAATTGTTGAAAGTTGTGCCCAAATCACGCCAGATCACATAGCAGACCCGCAGATAAGGAACCAGACCAAGCAATGCCAGCGTGTCTGCCCAAGCTAAGTAGATTAGCATAAATTTGCGCTCCGAATAAGTTGAGGTGTCGTTAGTCATTGTGTGACTAAATAGGCAACGAACTTCTGAAATGGATATAACGGATTAACCAGGGTATCGTGAGTCGCCAATTTGGCATCAATTTTAGTATAGTTCAAACTTTTTTAGTAAAATGTGCTTCAAGTTGCTCATTTTTGAGCTTTTGGACTAGAAACTTCACGAATCAGTGTTTTTTATAAATTTTGACTTAATTGATTAACGTGTTTAAGGTTAGGGCTGATTAACTATTGATTTTTGTAAGTATTTATTAGTGATGTGGATCGGATCGCCGGATCGGATCGGATCCCCGATCCGGGGGTCGGATCGGATCGGATCGGATCGCTGAATTTGCCGGATCGGATCGCCGGATCGGATCGGCTTTAAAATTTCGGATCGGCGATCCGGATCGGTAGTATAAATTTTGAGTATCGACCACAAAATTTCGTAATTTGCCAAAAATTTTGCATAATTTCAAAACCTTTTCGAGCGATCAATCAAACGCACAAGTATAACTACTACTCAAATTATCAAAATATTGGTTTTATATTAGCGAAAGCGTACAGTGTATGCATAGACCATATGCAAGTGGAGGCGAGGTTTCTCATCATTGAAGTTGTGTGAAGAATGTACTGAATGTGTGATGTGAAATGTTTAGAAATATAATATCTTAATTTTCGCCTACAAAAACAATCTTTCAACATTCTTTCAGCCCGCGGTTTGACACTTGTGAGTAACCCACGATCCTGCCCGCACCGTCAAAGTCGACCACGACAAACTTCGACCCACCATTTACCGATACCTGTACCGTACCTGATGATCGATCGTTTTTAGCAGATACCCCTGTACATTTTGCACAGTGTATATACAGCTGTACATTGTTCACATTGCTATCTACTTTAACCGAATGGTAACCAAATTTATGTACCCAGATTGAATTGAATACGTGAAAAAATTTCAGAACTTTTTCGCCGGTTTGACAAAATGCAGCGACCCGCGCAGCCTGAAGTGGGTGTGTATACCCACCGGTTGACCCACGGCTCAAATTTTCCGATCCAACCCAACCCGACCCGTGGGTATCCACGACCTGCGGTAGTGACCCAAAATTGTCAAGACATTTCCATTCCAATTAATCAAAATTTTTGGTCGTGGAATTGTCTAAATTGCTCTCATTACAAAAATGCCATCTTATCATTTAATACAAACTCATTAAATTTTTAAAGCAATATACTCATTATAATAAATCATACTTAACAATATTTCTACAAAAGATTTTTTAGCTTTCATCAAGGTTACGTAATGTTTAATCGGATCGGATCGGCGGATCGGATCGGATCGGATCGGATCGCCAATTAAGCATCCGGATCGGATCGGCATCAAAATTTCGGACCGATCCGATCCGATCCACATCACTAGTATTTATTGGCTGAGCAGGTATTTTAGCTTAGCGAAGTTTTTCCGCTCATTTTATGATACAAATTGTTCAGAATTTAGGTTTGGTGTACATTTTTGGCTTGGAAGCTGCCTTCTTTTTTTGGCTGCGTGTGCAAACGGTATGCATGGAGTAACATATTTATGTAAAAATAAGCAAATTTGAAGAACGTAGACTTTTGACTTGGGTAGCCTCCCTTAATGCAACCTTATTAAAAAATGTCAGAACAATAAAAGAAGACAACTCAGCAAGTTTACACGCTTGTTTGGCTGCTGAAACTTAAGCAACTGTGAACGCGAATGAGTTTATTTTAATTTCACATAAGTAGCGGCCCAAATTGACAATTTTTACACTTTCTGGAAACGTTCACACTTTCTGGAAACGAACAAAAACTGTTTGGTAATTATTAAGTGAGGATCACCAGTAACGTTTGAGGAAACTAATGAATGTTTGTTAAAATAGTTTAAAAGTGCTAAAAGTTTTCAAAAAGTTTGTACCGCTTAAGGTGGTAGTTTCGTATATGCAGTTCTTGTCGCGATTCGCTCGAACCAACAGCTACCTTTATGAAATTTGGCACACTTATGAGTCGCTTTTAGACCAACATATGGGCAAATTATATATAGGCTCTTGATATTCAGTTACACTATAGTTATACCAAAAAAGTAGTGTTTTTGACATTTTTTGACTATTTTTACAAAATATAGTGATTTTTAAATAACAGTATTGTTTTTCACTAAAATAAAAAAATGAACCTAGATATTTTACTTAAGATCACCTTGGAACCTTAAAACGCATATTTAACTGCAACTGTTTTCAAGAAAATGACACTTTTTGAATATAACTACGATTTTCAATTTAAAATGATGTCATGTAAAATTTAGGCTGCGTATATCTTCAAAACTCGGAATAAAATTAGATAAATTTGTGTTACAGTGTTGTGCCAAAACTCATGTTATGAACAGTTTTATAACCAGTGTTATGAGCTCTGAAGTGTATCACCCCCATTGTTGACAAAAACCGCTCGAAAATACGTGACATGACGTGATGTTTTATATTTGTTTTACATAGCTTCCGTATTGTCGTTTGAATGTAATAGCGGTCATATTGGAAGTCAGTAGGTCCCTTTAGACTATGGGATGGAATTTATTGCCATGGTAGCCATGGCAACGCATAAGAGTTCAGTATACTAAAAATACGTCATTTACTAGAAACTGTCAATTTACTGATTATGTCTGCAGTCTACATTCATAATATTTAACCAAAATGAAGAAAACTAGATTACTTTTTTTGCAATTATTGATAGGCGTAACAGTTTTTGTTTTCTCAAGCCATAAAATTTTACGAAATTCAAAAAAGTTATATTTTGAGGCTTAAATTTACCGTACTGAAGCAACGTGATAACTTATCCTAATGAAACTATGCATGTATTAAGACACCTACTAGTGAATTTAGACTAAATCGGAATTCAACTTCATCAAGTCATATTTTTTAAAATAAAACATAAGGCAAAAACTTGAAAAAATGCAAAATTTGAAATATTTCACAGCGTATTCTGGACAAATTGTCAAAATTGTTAACAAAACAAATACATGTGCTTACGATACAATTATTGGTCTGTGAAATGCAAAAAATCGCTTATAAATAGCTTCTAAAACAACCGAGTAACAGCTCATCAAAAAAAGCTGCATACACGAAACTACCACCTTAAGTGGCATAATTATATTTTCCCATTGTGTATAACTTTTAGCAGAAAGTTTTTACTAATTACAAAACCCATCTTAAATTTTTGGGCCAAATCACGAAAAAAACGGTATGAGGAAAATTTTGCTTAGTGACATTTTGAGAAAAAATTCACTACCGACCTTTCTACAAGTTGCACCTCTGCTTTTTAGACTGTCTGTTTACCAACTAGTAAATTGTAAAAATTATGTTGTTACGAGGCACAAAACCCTATCTACAATTGTGAAGTCTGCACAAATATGTGTTCCTGTTATATTTAAGGTTTAAATGACATCATGAAGTGTAAAAGGTAAAATATGTCAATTTTCTAGTGTTAATCAACAGTGGTCGAGGTCCTAGAGGATGCACGCCACAGAATTGACCAGCGGCAAAAGATGATTCGATTGGCCGACAGAAAAGATCAGTCGATGAGTACATGGGAGATACACTGGCATCCGATTCGGAAGACAAAAGAAAAGTCAAATCTGCGGAGATTCGGGCGTTACGGAAACGAAGATGTGGCAGCCAGCAACCCTTTTGCAGGGCCCCCGCGCTCGCAGAGAAAACATTTTGCAACAACCTCTTGGACGCTAGCGGTTCCGGGTTATCAACGATTTACCCAAACCGCCAATACCGACCTCACGCGTACCTCTTAGTTAAACCCCTACAACCAAGCCCTTCCTATGGTTATCCCGCGAACCCATGGGGACCAGGCCCTTTAGTTCCTTACAATAGAAACCCCCCCCGCTACCCTTGCTACGAGTGCGGGAAGGATGGCCAATGGGCATCAAACTGCCCCATCAAGAAAAAGTAAAGCGGAAACAGCAATAGAATGTAATTCAACAAGTGTTTTTGAATCAGTTAGAGTCAAGGGCAGCCTTAAAAAGAAAATTGGTTTTGGGATAAATTTGGGACCCCCAAATTTATAACAGAAACTGTCCAAAACGGTTATGTTATCCCGTTCCAGCATTTTCCAAGTCCAAAAAATTTCAGAAATAAGAGGCCTGCCCTAAATCAACTCAATTTTGTGACGTTTGCAGTAATAGAATTGGCAAACTCAGTGCTAATCAGGGAGATCAACCAGCCACAAATGTTGAGCATGGAGTCAAACCCACTGTCTGTGGCTATTCAGGTTAGTGGTGAGAAACGTCTTATTTTAGATCTTACCTATGTGAATCAATACGTCGAAAAACAGAGTGTGAGATTCAAAGATTTGCGTACTGCCTTAAAAATTCTGATTCCCGGGGGGTGTATGTTTACATTTGACAACGTCGGGGTATCAGCATGTAGATATTTCAGCAGAACATAAAAATTCTTAGGCTTTTTTTGGTTTTGAACGGTCGAACCAGCTTTTTCTTCTTGACTGTGTTACCATTTGGGCTGTCAACTGCTCCCTATTTATTTACTAAAATGATGCAGCCAATGGTGAAACAGTGGAGACGACAAGAGTTACCGATAGTAATCTGTCTGGACGACGCATTAGCATGCGCTAGCACGTTTGAATCATCAACACGTGCGTCAGCTGTAGTCCGCTCGGACTTGATTTCAGCAGGTTGGATTCCAAACGATGAAAAATCCAACTGGGATCCTATCCAACAGGCCATATGGCTGGCGTTCACTACAGACTTACAAACATTTTCTTTTTCCTTCTCCACCAAAAAAAATACAGCCACTTTAGCGTTAGCTACTCAGCTACGACCTTTGCAAAAAGTTTACGGTAAAAAATTAGTCAGCTTTGTGGGCGAAATTCAGGCAATAGACAATGGTAGTTGGCAATAAAGTTCGATAGAGAACTCGGTTTTTATATGCAGTCATTGATACGAGACGGTCCTGATTTAGTAAAGTTTACATAACACTACCAGCAAAAAATTAGCTAACCTTTTGTATGCGAAAACTAAAGTCAAAAAC
>JASANF010011782.1:7500-13034 GCA_030248245.1 Trissonchulus sp. WLG1_4 | reverse complement strand
TGTTTTTTTTTTCGTCAAAAATTTTGCGTCGTCTGAGTCTAGCGAACGACCGGAGGTAAAATTTTGCCGGAGCCGGAGCCGGAGCCGGAGCCGGATATAAAATGCCGGAGCCGGAGCCGGAGCCGGAGCCGGAGGCAGTGTTTTTCAAAAAAAATTTCAATTACTAAAAATGTTGACAATCGTGAAAAATTTTCAATTTTTTTCGAAACAGCATTCTATAAGTTTAACGCCCCATTTCTATACAAGTCTTTACACACTCATACGACCAGTAGTTGGCCACTGACTATATCAGTCTATCATTATACCAGTATATCAGTCGCGTAGCCGGCGAAAAAGTTTGGGAAGAATGACTTTTCGATTTTTTGTAATGTGTAAAAATGAACTTTTTTCCTGTCGCTACCTCAGTAGCGACATGACTTTACATTTGTTTTGCCCTACGTAAAATGCACGTCTACGTGTATTTTCCGTTGCAAAAATGTGTGCGTGTTTATGTGCAATTTTACTGCTGTGTGTGTGAGGTGAGCTGGCCCAGACCGCTAACCAGCTAGCTTTGTTTTGGTGTTGCTAGCTAGGTTACTGTAGGGCATGTCTATATATGTTTATTGTTTTTTAAAGTCCTAAACATGAATTTTTTCATTTTTTAAAAAAACAACAGTCAATTTTGGATATCAATAATTGGCATTTTAATATAACCGTTTTTTTTGTACCTAATTAATGAGTCGCTTACGCGTTTATCACACCAACCGCTTAACAAAACTAGGTATTTAATTTTAAGGTAAACGAAATCAAAATGACGAACACAAACAGGCTGATGCCCGGTTCACACAGGCTTATTTTTCATTTTCACTTAAGGGCCTGAAGTAAAAATTTTGTTTCATGCAGAACGTACTTTTAGTTTTTATTTTAGTTATTAAGTAAAAGTAGAAATGGATTCTATTTTTTACTCAAGCATTATAGCCAATCAGAATGCTCTAACAGAAGCTCCGCCTATTGAGCTTCACTTTGATTGGCTAGACTTGCTTTTTGAACTACAACTACACCACGCAAGCCAATCGAAAGCGACTTGCTTTAAGTAAAAAGTGAAGCTGTGTGAACTGTGAGCACTTTCGTTAAGGGGGGGCTAGGACCCAGGTTAAAAATAAAAGTTCTCCAATTTTGCTTATTTTCACATATGTTACTCCCCAAGGTACCTCTATGTATATACCTCTAATACATAAGACCAATTAAGCTTTTTGTCGGCCGAACGGACACACGTTTACAAGCATAAATCTAACCCAATGCCACATAACCTTTCAGGATGTTAAAAATATGTAGGTGGGTAGCGACAGGTTTAACTTCCTTTGAAGCAATTTCTTCCAAGTAATGTATATTCTACCGAATTTGATTTACATTAAATACTACTGCAACCGGTGCAGACAGCAAGTCAGGTCGTGGCTATGGATAAGAACTGTATAAATTTTGCATGAAATTGTTGCTTGTTGCTATTTTAACACAAAAATTGACAGCACATGCAAACATTGTATTAAATTTGACCGGCCGAAAACATCAGAGCTAAAAGTCAAAAGTTAAAAGTTCATTTTCAGCGAAAATTCTCGCACTCGAGGACATACTTTGAAGTTGATGGTACCAAAATGCAAAATTAATGTTTTCAAATATTCTTTTTTCTTTAGAGTTGTTTTACCTTGGAATAGTTTGCCTGAAAGTATTGTGACTGCCACCTCTGTTGGAAAATTTTCTGAAGGGTTGTACGAAAATTCGCGTATTTTGTCAAAATTTTTGAAAGTGAGTAAATTTTAAGTTTGTATTGGTGTCATGGCAATCCCTGTCTCCTTGCGAAGTAAATATTCTTGTCTTGGCTTGTCTTGTCAAGTTCAAATCACTAAGTCACGTAGTTGGCTATAGGGGTCTGGGGGCGGTAGCCCCTAGAAACAATTGTGTGAAACTTTTGATTTTTAGGCTGAGTTTAGTCAATTGGAGACGTAAAAATACATAATGCTAGAGAGAGGTAGTCACCTCCATTACAACTGGCAGTAATAAAGTTCTGAAACCGACGAACCGCTTCGTTAACCTAGTGATTTTTTTCTCAAAATTTGAACTTTTTACCTCAGTTTTAACAATTAAAATCTCCGGCTCCGGCACTTTTTTTGCCGGAGCCGGAGCCGGAGGCTCAAATCCGGCCGGAGCCGGAGCCGGAGCCGGAGCCTCCGGTCGATCGCTACGTCTGACGCACATGCCCAAACTTTTTTGCGTAATTTTGAAAAAAAAGTGCGCAGAGCGGTTATAATGCTATTTAAGCGCGTGTTTTAGGTGAAAATCACTTTATTATGGCACTGGCCGTCCTCACTTTACGATTTTGGATTTTGGAATTTAAAAAAATTTTCTGAAAAAATTTTAATTTCTACTTTTAAGCAGTGGCGTACCTCGAAAAAAATTTCGGGGGGGCAATGGCTTTTCGATTTTTTGTAATGGGTTAAAAAGGCACTATGTTCAATAATAACATACAAATGTGAAGTGAAAATGGAAGGCCACGTTGCCAGACGTTGCTGGAGTCTGGGGGCGGCAGCCCCCAGGGAAAAATTTGGAAAATTTTTTGGCTTTTAGGCCAAATGTGATCAATTGGAATGGAAACGTATCGGAAAATTTTTTCGACCAAGCAATAAAAACAAAAGGGCAAAAATTCACTGTGAAAAAATGTGAAAATAAAAATCACTGGGGAAAAAATGGGAGGGGTGGCCATTCCGCCCATCTACCCTTTCCTGGGTACGCCATTGCCTTGCCCATTTAGAATGTGCGAAAGCTGAGCTTAACTTATAAATTCTGGTTTCTGAGAGTCGGCCACTTAAACTATGGACCTGGCCGTGATGTCTCAGCATCTGGAAATTTATGTTTTATTCGATACGCTTCATAGTGTGGTATCCAAGAGGGACTTAAATATTACGTCAATGTAGGTATTTTGCTGATCACGTTAATTTCGGTGTTGTTGAGAAAAGCTAAGCAGAGTTTTGAATTTTAGCAGACTGAAAACGACTACAACGATGCAATTTGGCTTGAAAAAGTACAAAACGGGAACTGTAGTTGCAGGGGTCTGGAGGCGGCAGCCCCCAGAAGCCATGTATGTATCTGGTGTTTTGGGATGGGACTTAACTCAGTTCCCCTGGAGGCCTGGAGACTGCCTCATTACGCCAAATTAAGTTGGCAGGAACTGAACTATTAACACTGTAAACACGCAGCTAATTTCAGCAGATATATATATATATATATATATATATATATATATATATAAAAATGTATGTTTGTGATTAGGTTTCTTATTTCATAATTCATATTATCTTTCAAGTCTGTCTGTCTGTGTGATTATTATTATATTTTATTCTTTAATCTTTAGTGTTTGGCTGGTCAACTTTGTTATGCCAATCGGTGGCTTCACATACTTAACTGTAATTTCCAATTGTTTAGCAAAAAATCAAAAATAAATCTGTGAAAGTTCAACTAGACGCACTACTCAAAATTATGCGGTGAGGGTGACACATGTAGTTCGGTAGATGAAAAGGGAAGTCTCTACTCCCAACTAAAATTTAGTCCCAGGGGATTGAGGGGGCACAGTTTAAAGGGGTGTCACGCCGGAGGCAAAGAATGAAAGAGCGTCAGTACGCGCAGGTCTAATTTTTGAGCTAAAAACCCTTTTTATCTTGGGTGTATATTTTAGCAGAACATTGGTAATTCCAATATATACAAGCTGAGCGATTTTTAACTAAATTCAGCCAAACAGTGTCTGAAATTGCTATTTTCTGGCGTGAACAAGGACAAATTGCGTCTGCTTTGGGACAGAGGTCAAAATTTCAAAGTATTTAAGTAGACACGGCCCCACATCCACACAAAAGGAGGGAAGAACCAGGAACGTAACCAACATTGCCGTGATGTAGCTGTTAGTTATATATACACCATAAGGTGTCTGACCATGGTCTTGTAAGTTTACCTAAAAACTTGTAATATATAAGTCATCAAACAAATAGGTGAAAAAATGGCAAAAAATGACCCAAAGTCTCGGTTTTGGCGGTCTCGGAATTTGGCCGCCCCCCCCGAAATTTCTCCCGACTGAAATTTTACACAAGGGTCCCCCCTTTGATTTTTATGGTCCGGCCGGAAAATTTTTCTGATGCGTCCCCAATTGACCGAATTTAGTCTAAAAATCAAAAATTTCCCCATTTTTTTTCCTGGGGGCTGCCGCCCCCAGACCCCTGCAACTCTGTGGCTTACTATTCCTTGTTATTATCTTTCATCATAGCCTATACATGTATACATGAGTACAGTATGCTGCAATTGCATGTCTACAAGAGTATATTATGCTGCATTTAGTTGTATAATACACTGTCTTTTGTCTGATGTGATGTTCCCATCATGTGTTTTATTTTCCTGTCGGAAAAAATTTTCTGACACGTCTCTAGTTGAGCAAATTCAACCTAAAAATTAAAAAATTCTCCATTTTGTCCTGGGTTACACCACTGGTTTTTACTACAAACAGACTTAATTCATTGCCTTGACATGGCTGCGGCGATAACAAATTAGCGTATAGCTGAAAAACGCTAGTATAAAAAGTCAAAAAATTTCTTCAGACCTCCGCCCCCCCCCCGAAATCGAAGTCTGGGACCGCCAGTGATTAGGGGGTTGTATAGAAGAAGAAGAAATAAATTTATTTCTGAAAATAAACTGACACAGTGCCAGAAAAGCAAAAAGAACAGCAAATAGTAAAACGAAAATCAGTTAGTATATAATAGTAGTAACAATACATATAACGAAAAAAGAATGAAACAATAATAACACGAAGATGTGATTATGTCGAAGAGTTACCTACTTGAACACCAGTACAGAAATTAGAGAAGTTCAGAAAAAGGAGAGGGGGAAAATAAAATATAGTGATGCATCTATGTGCACGCGGAATTGGAAACCAGCACCATGGTTGGCGGGATCTGTACAGTGTTCGTTTTTTTGCCCCGGTTTGGAGGGGGGGGGGGGTGGGGTAAAAAAACGAACTGCAAAAATCGTCATAGAACGGTTTTTTCCGCTTTTCCTCCACTATTTGTGTTTTTCGCAGCCTAGTAAACACATTTCAGATGCATTTTTTCATTAATTTGTCAATTTTTCATATGTAGTGATGAGGAAAAACCCTTCGTATTTAGCCGGAAAACCCCTATTTCGTTTGGCGACCCGTTTTTGCAGAATCTCCCATTTTTACAACAGAACTTGCCTGATCTGTGGTAAGGACAAGCGTAGACTTCAATAAAACTGCTTATTTGGCCGCGATACGTTTTTTGCTAGTTGGTGAATTCAGTGACACCCCTTACGAAACCTGTTTTGGTGATGTTTCACGAAAGTGTAGGAATTTTTCGTGTTTTGCTGCTGTTCATCTCTTAAATACAGAGTTGGTAGATCAAGACTGGGTTTGGGCGCAGTTTCTAATGTAATAGGTATAAAAACTAAAAAATTTGAAATTGATCAAAAGCTCCATTCTGGACAAGTTTTGCAGCCGAATAGGG
>JASANF010011782.1:0-2500 GCA_030248245.1 Trissonchulus sp. WLG1_4 | reverse complement strand
AGTCACATCCGCAGACATCCCTAATATATATTTTTTTTTTCAAAAATTTTTTTCAATTTTTTTTCGAAATTCCCCGAAAACTTTCAGACTGAAATTTTACACAAGGAGTCCCCCCTTTGGTTTTTATTGCCCCACCGAAAAAATTTCTGATACTCTCCAAATTGACCAAATATTGCTGTAAAAATAAAAAATTTCTCCATTTTTTCAGGGGGCTGCGCTATATATATATATATATATTATATATATGTGGTAGTTTCAGGGCAGGACCCAGTCAGGTCCAGGACCCAACTAGTTCAGAGCAGGGCCCCGCTACAAACTAGTTCAGATCGACAGCCCGCAAAAGTCAGTTTTACACAAAAGATGCCTGCGCACTACACATGACCAGTTTTGTCATGTTTGTGTATATAATTGCCTCACTTGTACTAATTAAAAAATGGTATCTTGTTTCGCCTATATCAAAAATTTTAATGCGTTAACACACAATTACGATTTCTTAACTTTAATGAACTACGTAATTATCGAGCTTGAATAGATTACAAAGACATTGAAATTATACAAAACTCGTTTATATAAATGTTGTTTAAAAGATCGCAAAAAACTGCGTTTCAACAATTTCTAGTCAGTTTTTCGTGCAATAGCTTTCCAGCCATTTGAATATTTTTCTAACACTTACTAACAATACTGATCTGCTCTTGAGACTTTTATGTTAAACCGCCTCTTTGTTAAGTTGACGGTCCCAATCTGAACTAGTCATCCGGCCTACTCAACTAGTTGGGTCCGGGATCTAGCTGGGTTTTGCTTCTGAACTACCACATATACACATTCCACACGCGCAGACTAAAAGAACCGTTTGTATATAAACCTAGTAATATGCATCTTCGAGAGACCTAAATAGCTTCATTACTAGCAAATTGGGTAATTCCTATAACTATTAGCATATTAGTAAATATGCTGATTATATATATATATATATATATATATATATATATATATATATGTATGTGTGTGTGTGTATATATATATATACTTTGAATATTAAAATTGTAATACTAGAAAAACACTGGCCATCATACTTTGAAGAATGCTCTAGCAAAATTTATCAAACTTAAGAACCAGCCACAGCTGATGAACAAAGCTCCCATGGGCCGAAAGGTTAGCAAAAGAAAAATAATGGCTACCGTTGACAAGTTAGGACACAAAAAGTGAAACATATACTGCAGCGAACATACAACTGGGTAAAAGTTTTGGATGGGGCCTCTGCGGGAAATCAAAGTTATGTTTTCCACACTGAAAAAAATAGATATATACGAGAAACGAACACATCAAAAAAGCCATATTACTTTTCGCATATCTATTTTCAGTGTCTAGCTACCAAGAAAAAACTGAGTTTGCAGTTACCAGCTCTAAGGTTCTGCTAGAATAATACTCAGACTAATTTACATTATACAACCGCAATGATTAAAAAAAGCCGAAATGTTTAAAATAAACCAAGCTACTGCTTATATTTTAGCTACACTCAACCTCTAATGTAAAACTGGCCTTAATTAAGCACCTTTCAGAAAAGCACGTTACAGCATCAAAAACTCTTTGTTCCTCAGGCTCACAGAAGTGCTTGCGGCCAACCCGAAACAGGATTCCTGATTTCCCAGACGTGAAAGATTCAACACTGCATTGTATGGTTACGTAAATGTTGTACAACACAGCTATTCTCATACAAAGAGTTTACGTCAATCAAAACGGAAAGTTTTAATCGCTACTAATAGAGTGAAGCAGTATAATAAATAAAACGAGCACGAAACAGACACCTGTTCGTTTTTTACACACTGAACAGTGGACAGTCAGTGGACACAAATTAAGCACAACATTGGAATATTAAAAAATTATTAAATATTTAACAGCCTAAAATTTATTATTTTTAGTGCTTTTAACTAGCAAAAAGCTTCTCTATAACTCTGTTGGTATTGTGAAAATAGATTAGTAGTCTTCAATTACAAGCTAAAATATCAGGCACCAGAAAACACACCTAGCTATCAATCAGGAGCAGCATAGGGTATATTAATGAGGTCGCATGGGAGTTCCATGAAGGATGGTTCACCAGGTCGCTTAACGAGTCGATTGAGCTTTATCAATAATGTTGCCAGTTCTTCCATTTTGTGGCGTGTCAGCGTTATCCACTAAAATATATATACCCAATTAAAAGACACATATTAAACGACAAGTATATAGAATACTTTTTTCGACGTTGGTTTCAGCGTGCATCAGCTTTACCAACTTCGCTACAATCTGTAATTAATTGGGAACGTTCAAACTGGATGACTGTTGTATGACAGTTTTGACGGTTGCACACTTTTAGGTTTGTTTTATTTGCCCTTAGATTATGCTTCGGGCCTCCGGCTTAGCATCTTATTTTCATCCGTGATCACCTACTTTATACCTATCATATAAGTGAATATATATTATTATAAAAATGCCCTTTCACCAAGGGCAGCAGTGTGTGTAG
>JASANF010011780.1:0-28971 GCA_030248245.1 Trissonchulus sp. WLG1_4 | reverse complement strand
AAAGGCGCCAAGAAAGGCTTGAGTGGCGACGGGAAAAGGAAGAATACCGTCAAGAAAGGCGGGATGACATGAGACTGCTAGTAGAGACTCTACGGCCGTCTACAGCACCGACTACAACTATGGCTGAACCTGTCAGTCATCTACCTGCAAATTATGCCAAGTTGCCAAAAATTAATTTACCAACGTTTTCTGGGAACATTCTAGACTGGGCAAACTTTTGGGAATCATTTGACATTAATGTACACTCCCAACCGAATCTCAGCCCGAAACAAAAAATGGATTATTTGCTTCAGGTGCTGAAAGCGGGAGCATATGCTAAAATTAAAGGCTTGGGTGTCCAAGGAGACAGTTATTCGGAGGCAGTTAACATTTTGCATACAACATACGGTGACAAAAACGTTTTGTTAGCTGCTAGCTGGGAAGCACTGGGAACTATTGCATTTGTCAAAGACAATTTAAGCAATCTAGAACATTTTATTGATGAAGTTCGAGCACTGTCTACATCTTTAACACGATTGGGAGTGACTTCAGCTGCTGTCACGGCCTACGTCCCGCTTCTGTTAAAAAAACTTCCCAAATGGCTATACCAAAAAGCTGCTGAAATGGCCGTTTTCAAGGATAAAGATTTGGTTTGCCTGTCAATGTCAGAGTTTTTGGAGATTTTGTGGAAGCTGCATAAGTGTCATCATCCGCACACTGAAGCTCAAAAAAAAGATGGAAAAGACAAAGCTAGCGCCAGTATGCCAACCTTACCTACTGCAGCATTGTTGCAATCAACCATGCATCCTCCTCGCTACAACTGTGTGTTTTGCAACAAATCCGGCCATTACAGTGACTCCTGCGACGCGGTTCGCAGTGCTGTTCGTAGACAAGAAATTGCCAGAAATAAAAAAATTTGTTTTAAATGTTTAGCACCAAATCACTTAGCCAAATTATGTAAACGCGAAAAAATATGTTACTATTGCAAAAGTACCAAGCACAACTCTGCCCTGTGCCCAGACTGGAACAAGCACAATGTAGGGACTGCACAGCAACATGCATCATTCCCAGAAGAACTATCGGACAACAGTCCGGAAACTACTGAAACAGAAGCTGATAGCATGAACACAGTAGCTCCTGTCCAGATTCACTTGGCAAACTCACAAGAAGAAGATGGTATAATTATGGCATGTTTTCCTGCCAAAGTTGCAAGTAAAAACGGTTCCCAAAACGTAATTCATGTATATCTTGATGGCGGTGCTCGTTTTACGTGTATCAATCAAACGGTTGCCAAGGCATTGAATTTACAGCCGATAAAGACCGTAGTGTTAGAAACGGCCCGATTCAACTCAAACAATACCGAAAGGGTGACGGCCGAAATTGTTGAACTGACTCTTTTTGGCCCGAAAGGATTCAATATAAAAATTTTAGCATACTCGATTGCTAATATGGCGCCTAATTTGCCTCTGTATCCCATTAAATTTGACCAAGTCACAAAAAAGTATATTCAAAAATTCAAGCCAATCAATTCTCCTCCACCTCAGCGGAAATCAGTCCCAATTGACCTGCTTATCGGGATGGATTACTGGCACAAAATAATGGGCCCACAAGCAACGACGAAGGTATTGCCTATAGGTGACGCTATGGCCATTTATTGCACACCTTTGGGCACTATCATCTCTGGAAACTACAAAACTAGAAAACAAAATTCTAAACAAGTCTCAACGATGATGTTCAATCATTGTAAAGTGGAAGCTGAGCAGTTCTGGAAACTTGAAGCAATAGGAATACAAGCACCAGAGAAATGCAAAGTCAACGAGAACAATGAAATCCAGACCCAGTTTAAGAACACTGTCAGAATGGAGAACAAACGCTATGAGGTTCGTTGGCCCTGGAAAACCGAAGAATCAGAGATATCGACAAATTTCAACACTGCTAAAAGGCGACTTGGCTATGCTCTAAAATCACTTTCTTCAGTTCCAGATAAGTTGGAAAAGCTGCAGGCTTACAACGAAATATTTCTGGATCAATTTCAAAAAGGTGTAATTGAAAAAGTGACTGAAAATGAAATAGACGGCCCTGTCGTGCATTATATTTCACACTTTCCAGTCCATCGCAATGACAGTGGGACAACCAAGGTCCGTATTGTCTACGATGCAAGCGCCAAGACCCCTAAAGGCATTTGCTTGAACGATCTTATTCATACAGGACCGAACTACATGGAAAACTTGGTTGGTCTATTAATTCGTTTTCGGCTTCCAAAAATTGCCGCTATTTCTGATATAGAAAAAGCTTTCTTACAAGTTGGCCTACAAAAAATAGATCGCGACGCTACTAGATTTTTGTGGATTAAAGATCTATTGAATCCTAGTATCGACAACAACATTCAAATTTACCGATTCACTAGGATTCCATTTGGGATAGTAGCTTCTCCTTTTTTACTGCTGGCAACTATTAACCATCACTTGGACCTGAATCCAGGCAACGTATCCCAAGTCATTCGTGGAAATATCTATATGGACAACATCTTTTTTGCAGCTGACACTACAGAACAAATAATCGAGTTGTACAAAGAAGCCAAAGCACTTTTCGCTACCGCGTCGATGAACATCCGTGAATGGATATCAAACGACAAAACTTTCAATGAGATGTTGCCAAAAGAAGATAGAATCCTAGTCAAACAGTAAAATTTCTTGGCTTGGCTTGGAATACTAAGACCGATCAAATATCTGTCAAATTCTCTAAAGAAACCACTAATAACAGGAAACCAACTAAACGTACTGTATTACAAATGAATGGTCAAGTATTTGACCCTCTTGGTTTTTTGTGCCCCGTGACCATCGCTGGCAAGCTGCTGATACAGGAGCTGTGGAAAGACAAAGTTGACTGGGATGTAGAAATTCCGGTGGATAAAGTACCTAAATGGAATCGAATTCAAAAACAAATGTCGACAGTATCTGGCTTGAAAATTCCACGCTATATTGGAATTGACATTACTCAGCCATTTCAACTGCTATGCTTTACCGATGCTAGCCCAATAGCCTACGCAACTACTATCTATATTCGCCAAACCAATTGCAATCAAGTTCATTGTCATCTACTATTCGCTAAAGCCAGAGTCGCTCCCCTCAAACCAACAATGACACTACCTCGCATGGAATTGCTAGCCGTGCTCATTGGCACAAGAGCTCTTCGTTTTGTTGAAACAAGTTTACGACATACAGCTGACGCGAAGTATTTATGGTCTGATTCACAAATTGTTCTGCATTGGATTCAGTCTGCCAAAACACTACCACCATACATACAAAATCGAGTCCAGGAAATAAAATCCCATTCCAACCTAACGTTTAGCTATGTAAACACAAAAGAAAATCCAGCTGATTTGGCTACACGTGAAATCACGGACCAACAGCTATCATTGGTCATTTCAACACCCAGCATCTGGTTTCGTGGGCCCGACTGGGTTTTGCACCATCCCAGCCTATGGCCCAATGGCTTGCCCAATGCCGCTAATGCCTCCAAAACAGACGACATATTACCCCAATTTTTGGTCGAAAACCTTCAGAACACCTCACAAAGTACACTGAAAGTAGCTCCTTACGGGATAGACATAACGAGGTTTTCGTCCGTGCTAAAGCTACTACGGGTAACAGCTTATTGTCGTAGATTCATAGCCGGTTGCCGAAAACAGCAAATACCACTTAGCTACAACATAACAACAGAAGAGCTAAAACGTGCACGATACCAATGGCTTGTTTTCACACAAGCGTTATTCACAAATCACATATCTGCCTTAGAAACAAATAAGGTGACAAAACTGTGTAAACAGCTAGATTTATTTCTAGATGGCAACCTATTGCGATGTGGGGGTAGAATTACCAACGCACCTATCTCCAGCGACGCAAAGTTTCCGGTTTTACTGCCGAAAAATCATGCTTTTACAAAACTGGTGATTATTGATGCTCATCAGAAGGTGCACCATTTCGGAGCTAGGTCGACACTCGCAAATGTTCGCAAAACTTACTGGATTCCGGAAGGCCTCAGTTGTGTTAAAAAAGCCATCAAAGAATGTCTAATATGTCAAAAAGTTGACAGCGGTCCATTGCAACCTCCAAAAATGGCTTCTCTGCCAAAAGAGCGACTCAAAGAGTGTCCCGCATTTACCCATACAGGTATGGACTATGCCGGACCGTTGTACATAAAAGTTGCGAAAGGTGAAACTAGCCAACGGCGCTGGATTGCGATATTTACATGTTTTTCTACCCGTGCTGTACATCTTGAGCTTGTAAAAGACGGCAATGCACAATCGGCGATTAACGCTATTGCCAGGTTTGTCGCACGCCGAGGAACACCAACCACAATCCTAACGGATAACGCCAGTCAATTCAAAAAAGGTTCACTGATGCTAAAAAAATATGGGGCAAAAGATTGACAGAAGACGAAGTAGAAACATTTGTTAAATTTTTCTGTTCAAAAGAAATACACTGGAGATTTATACCTGAAAAATCACCATGGGTAGGTGGTTTTTATGAGAGATTAATTGGGTTGGTCAAACGTGCACTAAGAAAAACACTATGGAAGAGTGTAATTGGCGAAGACGCGCTGGAGACTCTGCTTTGCGAAATAGAAGCCACTTTGAACACGCGCCCGCTGTTGCAGCCTTCAACTAATCTATCTGATCAAGGATCAATCACTCCGGCAAATTTCATTGCTCCATCATCATTACTTAGTCTGCCACCGCACAAATCAGATCCGGACTACTTTCCAAATTTCAACAAAACCGAAGCATTGCTCCGCCATCGCAACATCATTCAGAAAAGATTAGATCAGTTTTGGTCAATCTATCGAAACCAGTACCTAAACGAACTAAGAGAAGTTCATGTGAATTATTTTAAGAAGGTAAAATCCGAAAAGCCATGGATGCCAAAGTTGGCAAAGTTTATCTGGTTAAAGACAACACTCCACGGGCGACATGGGCAATGGTGCGAGTTTTGGAACTTTTACCTTCTGCAGATGACAAAGTTCGTTTCGTGCGAGTTCTTCTGCCGGGCGGCTCGAATTCAAGACGGGGCGTTAAAGATTTAATTCCACTTGAAACAGAGGTTGCCCCTCCAACTTTGCCGGGGGAGGATGTTGGAAATTAAAACGAACAAACTAACTTGAAACTTAACGAAACTCGAACTCGTCTTTTTGATTACGATCTGGAGATATGCTGACCTTTTTTTACTCTAGTAAAAAACTACAACTGTTTTGAACTCTGCTTCTACACCTTTTTCTCGGTCTCGATACGCTTGACAAACGTAAATTAGTTGCTGATCTAGTTCAGTGTTACAAGATTGTACACAGACTTGACAGTCTGACATTTAGAACAGTCTGAATATTTTACATACGCTGTCAGTATAGCTGCCGAACACATCAGTACACGCTTTTGCATCCTAAAGTCTCCACAAATATTCGCAAACATCATTTTTCTACTAGGGTTGTACCTATATGGAATAGCCTACCTAACGATGTTGTACATGTTCGCAGTCTTAGTAACTTCCAGTCAGCAATTACCGTACTAAGCTTTGTTAGTTTTCTTAAATACGAGATGTATATATATATATATATGAGCAAATTTCCGAGAAGTCCGAAGATGGCTCTATGTACGGCCGGATGTATCAAAACTAGAATTGGCTGATTTTTGCAGAATTCAAAGGTCCTTATGACACAAGATTTGTGTCCAAATATTTCTTTCTAGAAATCACCCCAAGTCGAGATATGGTCATTTGAATTTTGAGCTATGCGGATTTTTGGGACAAATTTTACGTTCAACTTTGGTATCAAGGTTCTCAATGGTAACGTTCCAGTGTTTTGTCACATGTAGCACCTATGAGTGTCGTTTTATGTGCCAAAATATTTTTTACAAATTCTTCGTATTCTTTAGATTACAGAACTTATATATATATTTAAGAACTTATATATCTTATACTTATATACTTTATAGAACTTATATATCTTATTTTCTTTATATATATATATATATTCATACCTAGTTCAGTTTTTCCGGCAGACTAATTCTAACGTATGATCTTGTTCTCTTGTTTTATTTTACATTATTCAGCTAATTCAAACCAATTTCTACACAATATATGCACTTTCAAAATTGTTTTTTCTTGGTCCTTTTTTAATCTTTGTAGTTAGCACATTTTTCTAGTATTGACGTTTGTTGTGTATTTTTATTTTTTTACCACTTTGTTTGTATTCATATATATTTTGTGTTTTTTGGTTTTGACGAAACTTTTTACTGGACTTTATTTTCGGTGTTACATGTCAGTCACAAGTAAATTGATCTTTGTACCACTTGGTTAATTATAGTTTGGTGTTTGAAACCAAATATGTACAGTATGAAGCATGTCCTAGTTTTACACGCTTACTGATTTGACATTGACGGTCTCCCATTGTGATCGCAATCACTCTAGTTTCCAGCAAACATTGCACAAGTAAGGGTTGTAGCATGGCTGCGAGTGCACTCAGAGGTTTGTATGCACGATGCGATGGAAAGCTCCGAGTGCAAAGCACGAGTGCTTTGCACGAGGGCTTTCCAAGCAGAGTTGCATACGAATCTCTGAGTGTCAGTGCTGGCCATGATACAACAGACTTGTCACATGGCCTTAACACGTAAAAAAGAAAAAAGTATAGGTAGCGGTAGGATTCGAACCCACGCATATATCTGACTATGTTTTCCAGTCAGTGCCGTAGACCACTCGGCTACGCTACCTTGGGTAAAAATCTTTATAGGACAGTATAGAGAGAAATTCTGCTAGTGTGTCTGCGTATCCAATATACATAAACATGCCTACGCCAATGAATATATATGCAACCTTTTACACTGTACGTACATTTTGATCACTACATGCCTTTTAACAAACTGCATCTGGAGCAGCGGTGGTCGAGTGGTTACGATGACTGGCTACAGATCTTGATGGTTTGGTGAGCATTTGTTCGATTCTTGCGGTTCTTTTTAGGGTGATTTCTCACTCCTGGGTCGGCGTGCGACAAATCTCTGAGTGCACGTTAAGTCTAATTTGACGATGATTAGCGTGTGTTCAGAGAGTGCAACAAATCTCTGAGTGCACTCTTGGGAGTTGAGCGATTAGAAGAGTTGCACGTATCAGAGATTTGTAGCATGACTACCTACGCAGAGGCCATGTGACAAATTGCGTTTTCTATCTAACCCTGTGTGTCAGAATTTTAAAAAATCTTGGGTGTCTATGGGCGGCACATGCGGCACATTTTAAAATTCTATATAACATTTATTCCAAAATTCTGAAAAAGATCTTCCTTCTGGGGGCTGCCGCCCCCAGACCCCTGCAACCACTTTGTTTTTACAACAAGTGCTGCTTAGAATTGCTTTTTCCATGCAAATTTTATTCAAGCATTCAAAAAAGCTCCAGCTTCTGGGGGCTTTCACCCCAACACCCCTGCAACTACTATTATTTTAGGACGTGTTGCAGATAACTTTTTGAATGCTCATTCACCGTCAAAATTCTAAAAAGTTAAACCTTTTGCAGACTGCCGCGTCTGCTACATTGCGTACGCGTTTCACCCCCCCCCCCCGCCCCGGTCGTCGACCATCAGTTCAGCCCCCCCCCCCCTTCGCGAAATCCTGGGTACTGGCTGCCGCCCCCAGGCCACCGCAATCGTGTTAAGTGACTACTATATTTCACCGAAAAGCACAGGTAAAAATTTTGGCTGAAACCCTCCCCCTTTGAAAATTTCTGGGTACGCCCCTGTGCCACGTGCATCGAGTTCCTGTGAATGAGAAAATACAAATCTCGTTATAGCGGCAAGAAACCTCAGTGGTTTTGTATTTATTTTGTTCGCTTAAGGTGGTAGTTCCATAATCGCAGTGACCCGTTTTCCTGACAGATCTATACATTACGAGTAAAGAGACTATGATTTTCTTAAACTACAAAAAACACCCAGAGCATTTTTTATTTGGTGTAAAATACCATGGTTAAGACTAGCTACCGCGTTGGCTTACTAAACTGTAAGCCAATGGGGTAGCTAGTCTTAACGTGGGCTTTTATCAGTGATTAAAACGTGATAGTAGAGAGTTTTGAGTCTTGTTTCGAAAACTTGGACCCATTTTATTCCTGCTTTACTGGTTGGCCTGAAAAAGAGCTTTTAAAAAAGCGCCATGTAAAAAAAACTGCGATTCTGGAACTACCACCTGAAGCCTAAACTAAGCCTATAACTAAGCCTAAGCCCAAAACAAAAATTCAGTCCTCATATCGTGGCCTATCTTATTCATCAACACATGCTCGTTCACAAGAATTAGAAAATCCACAATTGGGCCGAGATATTTGTCAATGTCGGTAGGCTTGGGTCAGGAAATGATTATTTGGTACCATACAGCATTGTACTAGTTGCTCATTGAACTTAAATTTAATTAAATTGAACTTAATTAAATTTCAAAGCAAAAAGCTTTTCGCAAACTATGAGAAAACTGCTTTGGCGAGGAAACCTAAGAGTCAAGATTCGGCGTCAGGAAAAATTATTTTAGCCCATTCGCTTCTAATAGGTCTTATTTTTCTATAAAAGGCCTATAAAGTTCAATAGAAATAGGGTAAATTTAAGATGATTTTTGGACATCTTAATTTTCTTCTAGATTTTCTTATTAAGTTTATCTTAATTTCAAGGAATCCGTTTTCGAAGGTTTTTACAGAAAATTAAGACACTAAACATGCCAAATTTTGACCCATTTGATTCAGATGTAACCCGAGATTTTAACCTATTTGATTCAGGTTCCTGAATCAAATGGGATCTGCTTGCTTCAAGCTAACAACTACTTTCTCGTGCCTGCAACTTGCTGCTTATTTGCCGATTATTTTTTATGCTTTGATGCCCATTTTTTTCTTTATACTTCTTTAATTCGCGTTTTTTATCCCCGTTTAATCGCTTTTGGTTTCTTCGCTTATATATATCTGCGAATTTATGATTTCGCGTCAATTTTTGTTTGTATAATTTTTTGTTTACGCTTTAATATATATCGGTTATAATTAATTCACTGGTTAATTGGCTGATAATTGACTGTTTTTTTAATTTTGATATTATTCTGCCATATTCTTTCTGCCAATCATATCATTCTCTTATAGAAATACTGTTTTTAGATATTTTCTTTGCTCTACAAAAACCCATCTTGGTCCTATTTATCTTCCCCAAATTCTA
Source organism: Trissonchulus sp. WLG1_4 (assembly GCA_030248245.1). Taxonomy (NCBI): domain Eukaryota; kingdom Metazoa; phylum Nematoda; class Enoplea; order Enoplida; family Ironidae; genus Trissonchulus; species Trissonchulus sp. WLG1_4. The sequence goes on along the minus strand of JASANF010011780.1, from coordinate 19,779 downwards.
CAAAATTTGTGAACAATGAATGGTTTAAATGTATTTTGTACTATCGACTGGTATATAATTCTACTGGGCGACATCAATTTCAGCAGTATTCGATGGCCATAAGGTATATCTTATGCTGATTCAATGGGTTCGGATTTTTTGCAGTATTGTAGTTCTTTTGGTTTAAAAAATATCGTTCATAAACCTAAAAGGGGTGAAAACATATTGGATTTAGCTCTTTTTACTGATTTTTTCCTTGAAATTGTTAAAGTTACAGGACCTTTTTTTCAAGTGACCATTGTAAAATTGATATTACTTTAAATCTCTGAAAAAATCAATCGACATAAAAGAAACTATATCGCTATAACTTTAAAAAAGCGGACTGGCTAGCTGTTGGTGATTTCCTAGAAACTTATTGATTGGGATAGTCTGTTTATGGCCTGCTCCACTATTGAACAGTTGTGGACTACGTTTGTGGATATTATTTATTAACTACGTGAATATCAGTGTAGAAAAATTTGTCCCGAAGGTAGTTTTTTATGGCTACGCTCAACGCAAATCGATATTTACTAAAAAGTTAAAAAACGCTTTATTCTAAGGAAACTAACCTGTGGAAAAAATATAAAGTATCACGAAATAACGATAATTTTACTCAATATAAACGTACCCTTGCCCTATATAAAAGCCGTATTCGCAAACATTTTCATGATAAGGAAGAGCAGATCTTGAAATCCCAAAATCTGAATTGAAAGTTTTTACAATATATTAATGACCAATTGTCCTCAAAAGCTCGGATACCAGACTTAACCATAGGTGATAATATTGCTTCTACTGATGCACAAAAATGTGAATTTTTTTAGTCACCAGTTTTGTAGTGTGTTTACCTCAGATTATGGTCGACTACCACTTTTTAACGCACGTACAGCCTCTTTAAAAAATGTTACTGTCTCTGTTGAACGAACTGAGCTTGTCATGCTTAAGGTACCGCCAACATTTTCTTCTGGGCCTAAAAAGATACCCTCAATTTTCCTGTCCAAACTGTCTAAGAGTTTATTGCACCCTTTATATATTATATTTTCAAAGTCACTAAGTACAGGACTTTTGCCCAAAAGTTTGAAAACAGCATTGGTTAAAACTATTTTCAAACGCAAAGGACTACCCTCAACTCCCTCAAATTATCGTCCAATTAGTTTAACCTCTCCGTTTGCAAAGTATTGGAATGTATTATAAACGAAAATGTGGTGAACTCTTTATCTTAAAATAAATTGTTACATTTATCGCAACACGGATTTCTTACACGTAGATCAACTGAAACTAATCTTTTGAAAACATTAAATGATTGGAGTACCATGGTGGATGGTGGTTTTCATGTTCATGCTGCTTACCTTAATTTTGCTAAAACTTTTGATACTAAGCTACAGTGCACAATGGATACCTCAAGAAAGTGTTTTCGGTCCATTGTTGTTTTTGTTATTTGTTACTGATTTGCCGGATGTAGTTCAGTTTTGTAAGATTTCGTTTTACGCGGATGCTGCCAAGGTGTACAGAGATGCAAAAGAAAATCATTCTGACCAGTTAGCGAATGACCTTGCCAACATCTACACGTGGTCTCGGACATGGCAGTTAAATCTGTCAGTCGAAAAGTGTCTGATTTTTGTGTATGGTACCGCTGTGGATGTTGATAACATTAGCTATTATATTGAAAATTATGAGTTAACTGTAACTGATACTATTTTTGATCTTGGTGTCTTTCTTACGTCTGATATGAAAAATACAAAACACTGTTCATATATCTCGCAAAAAGCTCAACGTACGAGCTCCCACATCTTTTGATGTTTTAAATCTCGTGATCCAAATTTTCTGTTGAAAATGTATAAAATTTACGTTTGTCCGATTGTTGAGTATAATGCGCCAATATGGTCTCGTTACTTTTTACAAGACATAGATAAAGTCGAAAATGTCCAACGTCGTTTCATTAAATGTATTTCCGGTTTTAAAAGTCTGCCGTTTCCTGAACGTTTGAAATGATTGGGTCTAGTGTTGAAATGAAAGATGATGCCCCAATTTGGAAAGAATAAAAAAAATGGAGGCGCCGGAAATTGAACCCGGCCCGCTTGCTTCAAAGACAAGAATGCTAACCACAACACCACAGCCCCCGAGACTCATAGGCCCTAACTCTCATTTACAACAGGGTCCCCCCTTCGAATATCGTTGCGACCCTGCAACAATTCTCGGTCGATACTCATGCTCCCGGGGCGAACCCGATGCCTCAAGGGCGGAGCACATTCACACGTAGGCCTCCAAGCCTACTTCAGTCACACAGCACACTCGGGGTTTCACTCGCAACCACAGGGTTTCTCGATCGACCCAGGCTCACCCTTAACATGCCCCAATTTGGAAAGAATAAAAAAATGGAGGCGTCGGGAATCGAACCCGGCCCGCTTGCTTCGAAGACAAGAATGCTAACCACTACACCACAGCCCCCGAGTCTCATAGGCCCTAATTCTCATTTACAACACTAGAGTCCTTGGAGCAACGAAGGAAAATGACTGATTTGTTTCTGTTGTATAAAATTATGACAACAAATACTGATTTAGATTTCTCTAGTTATTTTGATTTTTCTATTGACACCGGCTGTCAAGGTCACTCACTATTCACTAAAGCTGAAGCGAAAAGTTTGCCGCCTACAAGCTTTGAACGCTTTCTTTAGTTGTAGAATCGTGAGGCTTTGGAGTATGTTACCTGAAAGTACTGTTCAACTTCGAGCACCAAATATTGCGTCGTTTAAACGGTCAGTTTTTAGTCTAGATTTCGATAGTATTTCTCCACCAATAGGGTGGGCGCTCAGATAACGAGCCAAGTGGTTTTCCTCGTCCTTTTGCTTAATCTACAATCGCTACATTTTTGCGTTTCGTGTCGTTCCGTTTTTACTTGCTTTTGCTCTTGATTTTTTTATGTTCGTACTAATATTATATTTTCTTTTCTTCTAATCATTGGGGGATTAGAGCAATAAAATTTCTTTTTCTTCTTCTTCTTCTTTTTTTTGTCTTAAATAAACTCCTTTTTACAAAACAGTTCACAGATTTATCGGAAAAAATTGATACATCCGAATTTTCTATTAAATTGTCCGAAAAACGCTACGAAATATTCATAAAAAGTTCCCAATAACCTTCGGATCATAAATTCGGATCACCGGTTTTCCTGCAGGCGCAGATCCAGAAATTTCTAAAAGGGGAGCTCCACCTTGTGTGTCAACCGGGGGGGGGGGGGTGGCGAGCGTAATTTTTCCGAGGCATTTTTTTAGCAGTGTCGATTGTTGTTATTGCTATGTTTTATGTGTTATCTTACAAATGCCATAAGTTAGCGGGGGTCTTGGAGCTGCAGCCAGAGCTTTTATAGTGGTGCGGGAAAAAACCCTATTTTGAACTTTTCGGGTCGTCATGTGCAATGTAAACCACATAAATCGGATCCATTCATGCTCGCGGCTGATAATAACGTCCATCTTTTGCCTAACTGTTTCATTAATAAAACGAATTCTAACTACTTACGTTTCTGAGTAATAATCCTCGAAACCTTCGCGGAAAAAAACCCTATGCGGGGTAACAACCCTACCACTTTTTTTGAAGAAAAAGAAAGTTTACTCACGACAATCAAGACAAAACAATAGAGTTAACAACAGCGGATATAAAGAGGTTAGCAACTCACTTATCTAAAACAGTTACAAAACAACAAAACAACATTGTTATTGTTTTCTTTTTGCATAGACAATAGATTAATTACATTTTCCAAGAAAAATAACCATATTTAGTTATAAGTAGCAATTTTTATTAAATACACACACCATAAATACGAATTCAAAACGTCACCGATGCTCAGCATCACGCTTGCGCTGACAGCCAATTTCGGTTCAAAGGTTCAGCTTTATTTATAATTTCACAGAAGCAAGTGCACTTTTATTTGATGCAAGCAACTAAGACTAATCTTTTGCTAACCCACATACTAAGCCTAAAGGCCTATTCACACAAAGGCGCATGAGCGGGCGCATGAGAGGGCGCATGAGCGGGCGCATGAGCGGGCGCACGAGCGGGCGCATGAGCGGGCGCATTCTATTTTCACACTGCCTGCTGCATTATTTCACACAATGCAGTATGCAAGTGTGCGTGTGCGCCCGCTCATGCGCCCGCTCATGCGCCCGCTCATGCGCCCGCTCATGCGCCCGCTCATGCGCCCGCTCATGCGCCCGCTCATGCGCCCGCTCATGCGCCCGCTCATGCGCCCGCTCATGCGCCCGCTCATGCGCCCGCTCATGCTCCATGGCGTACGCCATGCAATGCGCCATGGCGTACGCCAGGGCCTCGTGTGAATAGGCCTCGTACGCCTCGTGTGAATAGGCCTAAGCCTAAGCACTAAGCCTCAGCCTAAGCGCTAAGCCTGAGCTCCTAGTCTAAGCCCTAAGCCTTAGCACTGAACCTAAGACTAAGCGTGAGGCCTAATTTTATGGAAAAACTTGCTAATTAGCATCAAAAATAATTTGCTGCACTAAAATACCCCAATAAGCTCCATAATTTAAACAAATTCCCAGCTATGGCCCAAAATTTGCCTTGACCTTACCTGTGCTGTAACGCTTCAATCAGCCTGGCCCGGGTAGCTTTAGAAAGTTTTTGACTTTTCACAGCCTAAACCGATTTTCAAATTTTTTTCAGTCATCAGTAGCTTAAAAGTTACTCCTTCAATTGTAGCAGCAGGTTTCATTTGATGAAGTATTTTTGCGTAAATTCAATTTTCACAAAAATTCATGTAAAGTTTAATTTTTGGACAAACTTTAATTTCCCGCAAAAGGTTACATCAAACTTCTAACGTAACCTATTTGAAAGAGCGTTCAATTTTGATCCCTCCCTTCGGTTTGGGGATATAGGGGGACTCCGGAGCATTAGTTGGAAAAGTGCCGTTTTTGCGACTTATTCGACCCCTAAGGGATTTAACACCAATAATTTCACTCTAGATTTTAATTAAAAGGGGCTGGGGCAACAGCCATTTTGGTGGGGGCGCGGGGGTTGGGGGCTTGGCTGGTGGGGGTTGTTGGTTTGGTCTTGGTGTGGGGTTGTTTTTTTTTTTTTTTGGGGGTAAATTATATATATATATAATATATATATATATATGAGCAAATTTCCGAGAAGTTCAAAGATTGGCCGGATGGGTCAAAAAATAGAATTGGTTGATTTTTGCACAAATCAAAGGTACTAGTGAGACTAGATTTGTGTCCAAATATTTCTTTCTAGAAATTACCACAAGTCGAGATATGGTCATTTGAATTTTGAGCTAGGCTGATTTTTTGGGCAAATTTTAGGTTCAACTTTGATATCAAGGTTCTCATTGATTACGAACGGTAACGTTCCAGTGTTTTGTCACATGTAGCATCTATAAATGTTATATTATGTGCCAAAATATTTTTAAAAAATTCTCTGCATTCTTCAGATTACAGAACTTTTGCTTATCTGAGTTCGCTTTCGACACGAAGTTTTTCATCATTTTTTACCTTCCTGTGCCACCGTTTTCAAAGAACAGGAAAATATTTTTCTTGCATTATTATGCGCTGTATATGTGCTATCTAACCCTAGAATTTCAGAAAAAATAAACGACTCCTGTGGGTGCCACAAGCAAAACTTATGGTCATGTTGAACTACAAAATATCAATTATGGGCAATCTGCTGTTATTTTTTTTATTCCATTCCTTTTAAACCACCAGGAACATTTCACATAATTTTTTTCTAATGTTGGGTAATTTTTTATTTATTTTGTGACGTATTAGGATCAATCAGTACGGTAAAATTATGCACTTTTCAGCTTGACGATACGCATTAAAGATTTAAGCGAGTTGGTGCGACTATCCCTTTGTAAACTTCAAGCAACCAGCTTAGGCTGGCGTCTTTCTTTTTCTAGTAATAATCTTCTAAACCCTTAACTTTTGTAAACTTTACTGACAAAACACACAGAAATCGGCATTTTTTTAGAAATCGTGCATATAATTTAAGAGCCATATCATACAGACATACGTATGTTTTTTTAGCCATAGCATTACATACATTTTATGCAACCAGCTTAAATTAAGGTTACTAAAGAAGGTTTTTATTTTTTTAGAACGCTGAAAAATCAACTTCGGTAGAAGTTTTTAAGAGGTTTAAATTCAGTAATGCATATAATATTCATAAGTCGACAAATGTTAGTTAAATTTTTGGCCCAAAAACTTTTTTAATTGAATGGCAAACGATGTAGTTATTGTTCAAAATTTTAAAACAAGCATATATTTTTTCTAATTACATACATAGAAAATATTTTATATATCTAGTATCTACCAATAAGTTAGCTAAATCTTTTATAAATGGTGTTAAAATATAAGGAATGATAATGCTAACTTTAGTTTTATTAGAAAAATGTTCATGATGTTTGCAAGCCTCGAGATGCTTCAGTCATTTGCGGATAAACATTCACTATATTAGGATCATTAATATATTCAGCATTATAAAAAGGTTCGTCGGCTTCAGAAACTTTTTCTTCGATATGCCTGTCCGGGTTGCGGTGGCGGCGGCTCGCTTCATGTAAAAAAAACTGCTGACTTGTGAACAAATAAGTTATGATAAACCCTTTTGTTTCAAATTTTACAATCGACTTATAAATTATAAACAATTGCTTTAGTAATCCAAATTATAATAATTTGCGTTAATAACGAAAACTATAACAAATGTAGCGGAACATAAATGTTTTTGTTTCTAATTATGCTCCCGCTTATATACACGATTTCCTATTTGATTATACTAAATTTTTTTAATTTCAAAAAAAGCATTGACAACACCTTATACTACTATATTTTATAATCAAACTCTTAAAGATAAATGGACCTGTCTCATTGATGCAGCAATGGCCTTTGGATCAATGCGTCTATATTTATTTTTAGTTCGTCGAATTTCAGTAGTAAATACCGACGTTGCTTAACAGATAATTTGAAACGAAAGAATTTATCATAACTTATTTCTTCAGGCAACCGATTGCAGAAATGCTAAGCTGTTTATGCCAAGTAAATACTTACTTTGGCAATAAGTCAGCAGTTTTTTTCACAAGAAGCGAGCCGCCGCCGCCGCAACCCAGCCAGGCATATCGAAGAAAAAGTTTCTGAAGCCGACAAACCTTTTGATAATGCTGAATATATTAATGTTCCTAATATAGTGGATGTTTATCCGCAAATGACTGAAGCATCTCGAGGCTTGCAAACATCATGAACATTTTTCTAATAAATCTAAAGTTAGCATTATCATTCCTTATATTTTAACACCATTTATAAAAGATTTAGCTAACTTATTGGTAGATATATAAAATATTTTCTATGTATGTAATTAGAAAAAATATATGCTTGTTTTAAAATTTTGAACAATAACTACATAGTTTGCCATTCAATTAAAAAAAGTTTTTGGGCCAAAAATTTAACTAACATTTGTCGACGTATGAATATTATATGCATTACTGAAATTAAACCTCTTAAAATTGTACCGAAGTTGATTTTTCAGCGTTCTAAAAAAATAAAAACCTTCTTTAGTAACCTTAATTTAAGCTAGTTGCATAAAATGTATGTAATGCTATGGCTAAAAAACATACGTATGTCTGTATGATAGGGCTCTTAAATTATATGCACGATTTCTAAAAAATGCCGATTTCTGTGTGTTTTGTCAGTAAAGTTTACAAAAGTTAAGGGTTTAGAAGATTATTACTAGAAACAGAAAGACACCTGCCTAAGCTGGTTGCTTGAAGTTTACAAAGGGATGGTCGCACCAACTCGCTTAAATCTTTATATAATGCGTAGTCCTTTCGTCAAGCTGAAAAGTGCATAATTTTACCGTATTGATTGATCCTAATACGTCACAAAATAAATAAAAAATTACCCAACATTAGAAAAAAATTATGTGAAATGTTCCTAGTGGTTTAAAAGAAATGGAATAAAAAAATAACAGCAGAATGTCCATAATTGATATTTTGTAGTTCAACATGACCATAAGTTTTGCTTGTGGCACCCACAGGAGTCGTTTATTTTTTCTGAAATTCTACGGTTAGATAGCACATATATAGCGCATAATAATGCAAGAAAAATATTTTCCTGCTCTTTGAAAACGGTGGCACAGGAAGGCGAAAAGTGATGAAAAACTTCGTGTTGAAAGCTAACTCTGATACGCAAAAGTTCTGTAATCTGAAGAATGCAAAAAAATTTTTGAAAATATTTTGGCACATAATATAACATTCATAGATGCTACATGTGACAAAACACTGGAACGTTACCGTTCGTAATCAATGAGAACCTTGATATCAAAGTTGAACCTAAAATTTGTCCAAAAAATCGGCCTAGCTCAAAATTCAAATGACCATATCTCGACTTGTGGTAATTTCTAGAAAGAAATATTTGGACACAAATCTAGTCTCACTAGTACCTTTGATTTGTGCAAAAATCAGCCAATTCTATTTTTTGACCCATCCGGCCATACATGGAGCCATCTTTGAACTTCTCGGAAATTTGCTCTTGTGGGGTGGGGGGGGGGGGGGGGGGCCGGGGGTGGGGGGGGGGATAGCAGTCGAATTTTCGCGACTATAAAACTTTTTCAGTGAAAGATGGATCATTGTTCTTTATATATTCTAAAAATGTGTTTCAAAGCAAGTATTTTTGCCAAGTTTCAGAAAATTTGATGCAGCACTGAAGTCGCAAAGTCGGAAAAATGACGTTTTGAAAACCTATTCACATTCGATAATTTCGTCACAATTAAAAAACTTTTTTGTTTAAATTCTTTACAAAAAGTAAAAGCACGTATGCTTTAGTTTATGCACACAAAATTTGGTGCAAATTGCTGAAGTCGTTGTGGAGTAATGCCTGTTTGAACTGTGAAACTGTGCGTAACCTGTAAGGTACTCACAGCAATAATGATAAATTGTGAAAAATTTACACACTTATTTTGAAATCAAAAGAAAAACGAAGCTTTATTTTTCATTTTTCTTATTTGTGGCAAAAAATGGTGCATCAAAACATTACATGTACTTCACAAGCTGGCCAATCTGATATCTGGCTTGATTTTTTGAACTTTTATGTCTCTATTGTGTGATGTCTGGCTCACAAATGGTGATTGGTTAAAAATATTGGTAGATAATGATAGTCTAGTGTCTGGCAGTATTTATTTGACACCATATGGCATTTCAGTAGTTTCTCAGTGAACGTACAATTTCAAATCAAAAAGTTGTCATTTTGCAGCCTATGAGCAAAACTGCTGTGGCGACACTACCACCTTAAACCAACACAAACGTAGCATCAAAACGCAATGAAATCGCAGGTCGAATTGCAGTCTGGCGTTTAAAACGCTGCGGCAAATTCAAGACGCAGGCATTCCGCACTAAAAACGCTGCGTCTGTTCAGACATTGCGTTTTGCTTGCGGCAAGCTGCGTTTTGCCGCAGCGGCAAAAACGCTGCGTCAAAATCGCAGTAAAATCGCAGCGTGTGAATCGGCCTTAAAGGCCGATTCACACGCTGCGATTTTAGTGCGATTTTGCCGCAGCGTTTTCGCCGTTGCGGCAAAACGCACTGTTTGAACAGACGCAGCGATTTCAGTGCGGAATGAATGCGTCTTGATTTTTCCGCAGCGTTTTTAAACGCCAGATTGCAATTCGGTCTGCGTTATCAGTGCGTTTTGATGCTGCGGACATGTTGGTTTTAACAATATTCGTAAATCTGTTTGTCATATTTTTAAAGCAGTAAAGACGCAGCAAAATAGTTTGCGAGACGCAAACGTTTGTTCAGAGGCTGCGTTTCGTGTGCGACACCCTGCGTCTTGCGTTTTGCGTCAAAATCGCAGCGGCAAAAATGCACCGTGTGAATCGGCCTTAATATATAGCATTTTCTGCTGACAAGTCTTTTCTAATTTCGTCTTATTATTGCCACATGGCACGACATATATCGCTCGCCCTCAATTGCATAAACGGTTGGACTATCCATGGCAACCTCAACTTGAGTCTTGAACCTAAAGGCCGATTCACACGGTGCGTTTTTGCCGCTGCGATTTCGACGCAAAACGCAAGCCGCAGGGTGTCGCAAGCAGTGGCGTATCCAGGATTTCGCAAAGGGGGGGGCTGCGACCGGGGGGGGGGGGGGTGCGGAGCAACTGGGTGCCACCGCCGATCAAAGGGGGTCTGGCGGGGACGGCGACCCTCGGACCTTTTTTGTGTTTGTAATTGTAACAGTCGATAATACAATAGTGAATATGAAGCAAGCACATAACTTTGCGGGGGTCTGGGGGCGGCAGCCCCCCGAAGTTGAAGCTTTTTTGAGATTTTAACCATCGAAATTGCATTGAAAATTGCACTTTTTACATGAAATAAAGAAATTAGTGGATCTACAGCTAGCATTTAGCAATGCGGGGGTCTGGGGGCGGCAGCCCCCAGAAGTTTTAGTTTTTTTGATGTTTTAACCATCGACATTGCAATGAAAACTACACTTTTTGAAGTTTTACCTTTTTTGAGGTTTTAAGCATCTACATTGCACAGACAACTGCACTTTTGACATAAAATAAACAAAAATATATAATTTTAAAATATTAAACATCATTATTTAAGCCCATGGATCAAAAAATAGGCCCAAGGGCCTATGACCAACGTTATATATAGTCGAGCGGGGAACAAAAGTCACGTCCATTTGGCGTAAAAGCCCGTTGTGTACAGCTGCGTACATAAGAGTTGGAGTGAATCTTTTTGTGCTATGGGCCAGCGTAGGCTATTTTATGGCTGCGTTCAAAAATTGGGGTTTTGCGATGACACAGGAAAACCAGGAAATCTGAATTTTCTGTAAAATTTTTTCGGTTACGGATTTTTCAGATGTTTTTTACCCTTTCCATTCAGAGACATTTTACAGACTTTCAAAGGAAATTCAGATAAATTTCAGAGAAGTTCATGGGAAATTCAGAGAATTTCACCCAGAATTCAGAGACTCTGAATTTTATCTGAAAAAAATGTTACTGGCTTTTCAGATAAATTTCAGATACTTTTTACACGAGTTTCAGAGAAAATTCACATGTTTTTCACATCTGTAAATATCAGGTAAATTTTATCTGAAATTCTTGTAAAAAGTATCTGAAATTTATCTGAAAAGCCAGTAACATTTTTTTCAGATAAAATTCAGAGTCTCTGAATTCTGGGTGAAATTCTCTGAATTTCCCCTGAACTTCTCTGAAATTTATCTGAAATTCCTCTGAAAGTCTGTAAAATGTCTCTGAATGGAAAGGGTAAAAAACATCTGAAAAATCCGTAACCGAACAAATTTTACAGAAAATTCAGATTTCCTGGTTTTCCTGTGTCATCGCAAAACCCCAATTTTTGAACGCAGCCATAAAATAGCCTACGCTGGCCCTGGTTTTCCTGTGTGATTTATCGTTGCAATATGCTTTTGCCAGGTGGCTTTTTCTGATCCGTCGTCAAGAACGACCGTTTCTGATGTGTGTTGCAATTTTAGGGTTGAAAATTGACACACGAGACGCGGACACACTTGCCGTTAGCAGATCATTATTCAAAGTTCCAAATGGTCGACTGTGGCTAATTTTATTATACAGAAACTATAAATTGGCCGAAAATTGCTAATATGTGTCGTTTTTAGCGTTAAAATAGCAATTAAATGCATTTTTAAAAACGTTTTAAAACAAAGAAACCTCATCCCCCCTCCCCGAAATTTTTTGTTTCTACGCCACTGCAGATTGGTGTAATAATGCTTCAAAAATTAAAATTAACAAAAAGTGAAAAAATCGTAAAAAAAATACAAACAAAAAAATACAAACATGTATGCAGCAAAGCAAAAAATAGTATACTTTGTATTTAATTTTGTATTTTTTACCCTATCTAAACAAACATGTGAGACATTAATCAATTAGCACAGAATATGATAATAGACCTGGCATATATATAGGCATGCACAAAGAAAAAAGGTATCTGAGCCGAAAAAACATCAACAGAATGGAAAAAACTTAGAGATTTTTTTAATTTTGAAGGTAGAATTTGTCAATTGTGGAGGTATCAGAAACACTTGTCAGCTTTTGAAGTTTCGGAAAGGGGGGGGCTGCGACCCTCTAAGGGGGGGGGCTCAAATCGCTAAGGGGGGGGGGCTGCAGCCCACCCAGCCCCCCCCCCCTAAATACGCCACTGGTCGCAAGTGAAACGCACCGTCTGAACAAACTTTGCGGCCAAAGTGCGTTTCGCATGCCGGTTTGTTGCGTCTTTACTGTTTCAAAAACACGACAAATTGCTAAGCGAAAATTGTTTAAACCAAAAGATCCGTAGCATCAAAACGCAATGAAATCGCAGGTCGAATAGCAGTTTGGCGTTTAAAACGCTGCGGCAAAATCAAGACGCAAGCATTCCGCACTAAAAACGCTGCGTCTGTTCAGACATTGCGTTTTGCCTGCGGCAAGCTGCGTCTTGCCGCAGCGGCAAAAACGCTGCGGCAAAATCGCAGTAAAATCGCAGCGTGTGAATCGGCCTTAAAGCTTTTTCTAAAAACAGAAATTGTTTTTTCTTGAAAGTTTTCATGTGCTGCTGTATCGTATATCATATGCGTAGCTAGAATCTGATTCGCACACTCTTTTGTCAGTCAGTATGTATAACATAACAGGTAACATATCACTTATGACAGAAATAATGATAACCTCATACTCTACAGTCTACACTCAACAAAAAAATGATACTAAAATGCTTGTGCGACGACTCTGAGCCAAGGCATAGCTAAGGTAGTGTGATTACATTGGCCATCAATAAAATTGAATATAGTAAATTATTTTCATTTGACGAGTATGAGTTTAAAACTGAGCAACCAACTGAACTAAAAGCACACTTTTGATGTTAAAATCACAGTAACAACGGAGCAAACCACTTAGGAACTAAAGTATTATTGTTAGACGTGGAATATTGGCTCGACTGCGCCAACATTTTTTGTCAGATTTGCTCGAAAATTGCAAAAATTACACATGACTTGACTGTTCATAACTTCATAGCTTTACAGTCGTTTTGCTAAAAACGGGAACTTTTGTCATGAGAATTTGATACTTGTCACAATTTTTTTAGTCGTTTTTTCTGTGACTTCGATCCCTGTTTGAAACTTCAATATGCGCTTCCATCTTCCATGAAAAAGGCTCAAAAAATGGGGTTAAATGCAGCTGGTGGGAAAAATAGTTCACTTGTTTTGTTTAGTAGAGCACCATGGTTTAAGCATTTTTAAAAAACAAATTTAAGCAGTTTGCAAAACTCCTATTCCATTTTTTAGATTTTTTGAAATCTCACCCCCCATCGAAATTTGGGGTTAAGGTGGCGCTCCTGAAATGTGACTTTTCAAAAAACGGCAGTTTGGGGCCAATTTTAGATACACAATGGCAAGCTGGTGTAAAAGTATGCCTAAATACAAAAAATGAAGTTGATTGATACAAATTAGCATTCACTGTAGACCAAACGTGAGTGGAATTTCGGCTTGCGATTTCTCTTCGCAAGTAAGTAGCTGTTGCACAATCAATAGCTCATTTTGCTCGCCTCAACGTGACCGAGCGGTCGCAAAAAGTCATTTTTGATGAATATGATTGATATATTGAAAAACACTAAAATCGCGATTTTTGAAAAACATAAATTTAGCTAAATTTTTTAGATACTATCGATATGCCAAAAATCAAATTTTGCGACCGCTCGAAGATGACAAGGTGCATTTATGTGCCAAATTTTAACTTTTTTCGTGGAGCCAATTTTTTAAAATCGCAAGCCGAAAATTTGCGTTTGTATTCACACGCACTATATTTCTGTCTCATGCAGAAAGTATTGCGTTAGTTCACAAAAAAATTATACCACACTCAATAAAACACCAAAAATTTTTAATCACGTTTCAGTAAAACACTACTGCTAGAGTTTTTCAGCCTTTCAAATTCATTACATACGTGTAAATGCACTGGCTTATGAAGGCATTTCCGTGAAAATCTATTTTTCTTGACGAAATTTGCGCAAAAATGTTCAAAATTTTTTTTATGTGATATGTACATCAAATTAAAGGAAATTCACTTCTGATCAACTTTTGTTCTTACGATGCATGTTTATTTTTGCGCGTTTTCAAAATAATGGCCAAAACCCACATTTCAGGGGCCGTATTCTCAAAATTACCTGCAGGTAAAGTTAGGCTAACTTTACCCACAGGTAAGGTGAAGGTAAAATCGTATTCTCAAAATTTTACCTAAGGGTAAAGTTAAAGTTTAACTGTGGGTAAGGTTAAAGTTTAACTTTACCTGTGGGTGAGGTTAAAGTTAAAAGTTAAACTGCGGGTAAGGTTAAAATTTAACTTTACCTGTGGGTAAGGATAAAGTTTAACTGTGGGTAAAGTTAAAGTTTAACTTTACCTGTGGGTAAGGTTAAAGTTTAACTTTACCTGTGGGTAAGGTTAAAGTTTAACTGTGGGTAAAGTTAAAGTTTAACTTTACCTGTGGGTAAGGTTAAAGTTTAACTTTACCTGTGGGTAAGGTTAAAGTTTAACTTTACCTGTGGGTAAGGTTAAAGTTTAACTGTGGGTAAAGTTAAAGTTTAACTTTACCTGTGGGTAAGGTTAAAGTTTAACTGTGGGTAAGGTTAAAGTTTAACTGTGGGTAAAGTTAAAGTTTAACTTTACCTGTGGGTAAGGTTAAAGTTTAACTTTACCTGTAGGTAAGGTTAAAGTTTAACTGTGGGTAAGGTTAAAGTTTAACTTTACCTGTGGGTAAGGGTAAAGTTAAAGTTTAACTGTGGGTAAGGTTAAAGTTAAAGTTTAACTGTGGGTAAGGTTCAAGTTAAAAATTAACTGTGGGTAAGGTTAAAGTTACAGTTTAGCTGTGGGTAAGGTTAAAGTTAAAGTTTACTGTGGTTACGGTTAAAATTGCAACTGTGGGGTAGGTAAATGTTTACTTCAACTGAGGCTGAAGGAAAAGTTTAAATTTAGCAATGGGTGAGGGTGAGTTTTTTTTACTAATTTTTAAAAATGTGTATAAAAATTTCCCGAAATACGTCCCCAATCGACCAAATTTGGCCTGAAAAATCCAAAAACGCATAGAAAATTACTGTAAATATTGCATCAAAAATTATTGGAATATAGACCCATACTGGGTTATTAATAATAATCAAAAAATTTTAGAAAGTATTAATTGGATCAATAATAATAGTTCGGCCTTGTCAGTTAATACATACGATTTCGGACAACTCTATACAAACCTAATTCACGAACACATAATCAATAACATCGAAAACATTCTACCTATTGCTTTCAAAGGTAACAAACGTCTATCTGTCCATAAAACATCGGCTAATTGGTATTCCAATCATACATCGGGAATTAAAGTAGACGCTGACTTTATGCTAACACTTACCAAATGGATCGTTAAAAACGGATACTTCACCTGCGGAAACAAGCTACTTAGACAATGCATCGGTATACCAATGGGTACAAACGTGGGACCTTTCATAGCTAATCTGGTACTATTTTCATATGAATACAAATACATAAAAAGTTTAATAAAAAATAAAGAATATAATAAAAAAACATTACTGAAAAATGTATACCGATACATTGATGACATAACTCTTCTGAATGACAAAAACCTTTTTGAAAACATTCATAAAGATATATATCCGAGTTGCTTAACACTGAATAAAGTGAATATATCAGAAGATTTCGCTGACGTTCTAGACATGACTATAGACATCAAAGATCATAGATTCATTACTAAAATTTACGACAAGAGAGATAATTTCGGTTTCCATACTATATCTCTTCCAAATTTGCTCGGTAACATCTCAGAAACATGCGGATATAACACTTACATTAATGAAATCAATCGATTTGCATGCTTATCCACTAACGTCGATGATTTCATTAAACGTGTTAAACTGCTAACACCTAAACTATTAGATAAAGGATATAGCAAAAGAAAGCTCAAAATACACGCACATAAAATCATAAATAAGAACAAAATACATTCCAAATACAATTACAAATTACCCACGGAGCTAACTAATTTATGTTTCACTAACACCATCACCTAGTTTCAGGCGGGAGCGACGAAACCCTTTCTTTTATTTTTGTTTCGAATTTTTACATTTTTCTAAAATTATCCTAAAGCAAATTATCGATAGCAGATCCACTGATGAGTCGCCTGCACCGATAATGGTCTGGAGAACCCGCATTACACCTACTAAAAATAGATAGGCAATTAACCCGTAATTTCTATACCAGTCAATCTCCTCCCTATTAATATCTATCTGCACATCTACTAAGCTTATGCTTAACTTTTTTATATATTTACAGGTATCAAGATGAAGCTATCGTGCGTTCTCTTTCTCTTGATCGGTTTAATGAACACATCACCAGAAACCGAGTATGCTAGCCCGATAATTGGTAGTTCAAAAGGTATAATATTCATATACATAGAACACAAAAAATACAAAAAATATATAAACCCTGGGCACAAAAGACCCTTTTGTTGCTTTTAATTCATCAACAGTAATACTCGATGTAGAATAATATAGTGCGACTGCCAATTTCTATGAAAATCTGTCGTCTCAAGTCTTACCAGACATACAGCAGTGTCTCCGTGTGAATCCACCCTAATTAGATTTTTTAAACTAGCCTAATGGTCACTCACAAGCTGCCGGAAACACTCAGCGACACTTTGGCTTTCACAGTGACCAGTGATAATTGCTCAAAACTGCGAAACTCCAATTCCATGGCATTCTTTCCTAAAAAGAACAAACGGGATCTGATAAAAACAGTGACTCCTGTAGCAAAAAATATATTATTTCTATCAATAAAGGGAACAAGCAGGCACAAAAACCAGTGTCAAGCTAACGACAACTTTAAACGGCTGTCTGTAAGAAAAAGTCGACCCTTAGGCTCGATTCATACTTACAGCCATACTATGTCCGTTCAGCCTGCAGAATGACGTCACTAGCAGCCTAGTGCAGTGGATCAGCCAGCGCCTGTGACGTCATTATTTCGTCACTTTGCCGGCTGAACGGACAAACGGCTGTTAGTATGAATCGAGCCTTAGACGATTGATTTTTGATTCACACTGCGTTCTTTGCTTCAGCGCTAAGCATCTAGGAAATATTGTCTCGAAAAAACTTCTACATTCATTATTCAATTGAAACAAAAAAATTTATAATTTTTTTAATGTTTGGCCCTCAAGCTTTGTCAACCGCCCACGTATGGTTGCTACCTTCATGCAGAAATGTCAGCACGAGGTAAACAGGCGCGGGTTTGCTCGGCTTTGACGCAAGTTTAGCTTTGGCTACTGAATACCTTCGGCCAGCCTGAAATAAAACTAAAATGAGCACAGAAAACAAAAATACACGTTCGGACTGAACTGAATTAATTCAAGGCCAATAATCACTGAGTTATATCACTGCTTATTGTGATGACACTCTAACTCTGGGATGACCTAATTTACATATTTGCCACAGATTTCAAATTAGAGAGATCTTTGGAGCTGTCAGATCAACCTACCAAATACTTTACCAAGTCACTAATTTTTTATTTAAATTCTACGAGAAAAAAGTACCCAAAATGAGACAACAACCAAAATAAATGGTGAAAAATAATATACAATTACTGGCTTGAAAAAAATCTCATGTTCCAAGCTTGAGATCTGCCTGATAATTCAATTTCCCAGTGCCTCGAGCTATTATTAATGTCCAAAACAGTCCCACAAAACTGTCAACTTACTTCCACTCTGGCACTCTCCTTTTTCTCATCTTCCTCAGAATCGCCACTGTCTTCTGAAATAGCAGAAACAAAATTCAATGAGGGTGCAAGCAAGGCCCGTATCCTTGATAGTTGATACTTATTATTTCTATGGGGCTGTTCACAAATTCGAATTAACTGGATTAGATTAACTGAATTAACTACAATAACTTGACATATTATTTTAGTATCTTTCCAAGAATTTGCACGTTTACGTACTTTGCACAGTGGAGCAACTGTGTCTAATTTGAAAAAGGTCTTATGCTTCTGCGTTGAGTTATTCCAGTTAATTTAGTTAAACTAATCTAATCCAGTTAATCCGAATTTGTAAACAGGCCCTATGACACCAACTGCCAATACGGCTCTTTTTATTGAGGCTACTGTACAAATGCCGACAACAGTCTGCGTACCTTTGAACAACAAAGTATATTTCATTCTAATGGCAACTTAATACAGATATATATATACTTCAGGCTGACTCTTTGCTTCTTGTAGATTAACACACGAAACACATTATTTTTTTGGACGGTTGCGTAATTATTACCTGCTACAGTAGGCGAATCGTTGCCCCCATCGCTTTCCGCTATTTTCACTTCGAGCTGGCCTTCTAAAAACAAATTCTTGTTCTTTTGTTTAATAAAAGTGTTCAATAGGTTTATCGAAAAAAAAACAATTGATAATATTATGCTCAGTCAAAAGCTAGGTTTTCTGTGAACTATTACCAGTCTATGCTGTGCTATAAAAGTCATAAAATAAATTTTCAAGCACAGCATACAGAAGCAGTCACATTCTGAGTCTAAAAAGTAAGAGGCTGCCACTTTGCCTTGCTCAAAAACGGTGCGTACAATAAAGCATACTGAATCTAAAGTCTGACAACAGATGCACCACTTACTTATTTCAGTGGCATGAGTTCTGCGACTACTTGCTGTAGTGTACTCTTCATAGTCTAAATCTATTCTTTTCGTAACCAAATCACATGTTTCGTTTTCTCAAGTAATGCAACTATTTTTTGTCAGACATTAGTGGATTTTATTTTATAAACGCCAAAAGATGTCACCAAAATTATTCATCTTACAATAAAAGCCACTAACTATCGACGTCGGCAAAGGCTTGTGCCCGACTATAGAGCAGATAGAGCGGTTTGGGCAGACGGGCGGCCAGTTCGGATTGTTCTACGTCCACACAGACGCGACCCAACAGACACTCCTGCACTGGCTTGGATGCCTGAAACAGAAGATGACAAAAAATATTAACTTTACACTCACCTACCGCGTAAAGTTAATAATAAATAGTAAACAGTATCCAGGCTACTTATGCACAGATCAGTAACCAAGAGACTAAGCAAAACATCATATTGTAGCTGCTCCTATAGCTGCGCAGCACTTCTGTAAATTCTAAATAACACTTTGCGTTTTATTCACTTAATATGTAAGTTTAAATAAATAATAGTCTGCGTTTTTTATGCATTTAAAAAAACTGATAAGATTTCTTCACAAATCTTCAACGCGTTAATAGACTACACTAGCACTATTTCTACCTCAATCAGACTGAGCACATGAGGATGCAGGCTGTCCAGTCTTTCCTCTCGCTCGGAAACGTCTGTCTGCAAATCATCCCTTTCCTCCTCCCGGCGTTCCAACTCCTGCTTCAGTCTACAAAATACTGTCATATCCTAGCATGGCTCCTACTATATAAGCATCAAGAGTACATAATGGTGTCTCACTTTATATGGAAGAAGGGTGAGATGAGACACTCTTCAGCCTGCCTGTGTTCTAGCGAAGGCAGATGCGCTCGTCATTTTCATTTTCATTAAACATGTGACGACCAATCAGAAGCGAGCTCCTCTTTTGATTGGTCAGCGCCTATGCGCGTGCTTCAAGCAGCAGTCGCGTAACCATAGCAACTACCGCAGACATGTCTACCTGAGTGCTGAATGGCGCATGTGAGGCCGCCTGCGTGCTGATTGTAGCACGTGCACAGGCATCAGAAAAAGCTTGCT
>JASANF010011779.1:5000-10149 GCA_030248245.1 Trissonchulus sp. WLG1_4 | reverse complement strand
GGCCAGCTGTTTTATTTTACTTAAAAATTTAAAATGTCATACTTCAAAACCTGAGAGATTTTCCAATTAAATATCATAAAGGACTTCATCCATTTAATTTCCTCTGCAGTCAGTGAGGAGCCTTTGCCTTCCCAGATAGGTTATTTAGAATCCTGTTGTGCTATTTAATTTTATGTTGACTTCTCCATCAGCAAATGCCATTAATATACTTTCTAAATGTCATTTTCACCACTACAAGCCCAGTTCATCATGTTGAAATGGTTTCCAGCACCATTCATGTAAGGATGAGGTTCCTTGTCCTCAAAGGAACAAGGAACCATGGTGTTTATATAACAACACAGGCAGCTATTTCTTTATTATGTCACTTATACATTTGTCAGAGCTCAATCAACTTCATACATGACGAACAAACATGATCAGGGTTGTTTTTGTGCAATCAAGGCAAGGATGGACGCAACTTGCTGACAGTGAAAAGAATCAAATCATTGGTGAAGCTAAGAGCAAACCTGTTAGGCTAACTAACCAATCAGGATGACTAGCATTGGCCAATCGAAATGATAAAGGTGGATAAACAAAGGAAAACACAAAGGAGAGGATCTTTGCTAATTATATGTGAAAATTTCAGCAAAACGGTTGTATCATTTTCAGCAACTATCAGGTGCCAATGATTCACCTATTCATCACATTGATAAAGGTCTAAACGTCTACATCCCACTGATGCAAAAATCTAGCTCCAAAAATCACGTCAATGTCATCAATAGTGACACCAACCAACCAAAACTCTGAGCCTCAAAGAACTATCAGAAAACCAGCATCATGATCAAAACCAAAAAGATTAGAGGAGCTGAAAATCAAAGACTGTCAAAAGCTCATTGACATTCAGGCTACCCATCCAGCATAATCATTAAAATCAAGAACCATAACCATTACATCAAGGATGGAGTTTGCTCAAGTTGGGGATGGATGTTAAATCCTTCAAAAAGGATGGAACCTTTAGAGAGCTTCTGGCTGCAATCAGGAGGCCAGCTCAGTTAAGTCCATTTGATGAAGAACCAAACCCATGAGTCCAGTGAGGACCAAGTCCATGGCCCACTTCATCATGTTCACTGTTCTGGAATGCCATCCAACCAACCAGTTTGGGAACATTTCAGTAATGAGGTTATTATTAAGGTCCACACTGCAGGACTCAGTTCATGAATCCATGAGGGCAGTTTTGCTCAGTGTCTTGAACCAACTGGCACTTAACCTCTACAAGCTAGAGAAGTTGTTCTCAGATTCAGCCTCCAGCTTTAAGGCTTATTTAAGCATATTCTTTTACATGCTCAGTCTTGCATTATCAATTCAACTACTCATCAGTGGGTTTCTTCCTAGTGAATTCTTTGCTACTACAGTGATGTGAACCAGTACCAGGAGAGCAGTTATCAGGCCTTTCCTACTATGACACAGATCTATTCCATACATAGTCAGTTGGTTCTCACCTTTATAGGATTTGGAAATAATAAATTCAACTTCCTCAAAAATTTCTAGAAGCCCATAATAATTACCTAGCAGTTATTTCAGGAAAAGGAAATGGGTGGCAAGGATTTGAACAGAATTAAAGTTCCAAGCCTTAGTGAGGAGCGGGAAAACCCAGAATGCTAAAACTAATGTACCTTAGAGTCTATTCTGATTCATAGTTTGACTTACTGAGTTCAAAAACCAAAATCAGTTAAGTCATTTGAAGTTACTACCCCAGCATACATATTAGGCATTAAGCAGCAGTACAGGAATTTTTGTCATCCTACTGAGTACTAAGTCTTAGAAACAGATTTAAGATCTTTATACCGTCGATAACAATGGACGTTTAAAGCATTTTCCAGATTGGCCAACATTTGTCGTATAGATTTAAATTTCAGTCAAAGTTAATTAGGATATGTTGAAGTTAATGTTAGCGAGGTGTTATTTTTCTTTTTTGTTTCTTCTATTAGGATTAATAATCCAGCAATTGACGCTCTTCAAAGAATTGATCCTACCCAAACTGAAAGAATACCAAACCACTAGTGCTTATTTACTATTCCACTGAACCGAATACGGGACAAGATGAAGCAATCTTTGTTGATGACATATGATGTTTATAATCGTTTATATTATATAATTTCTTGAACTGACTGACTGACATGTTGGATAGATTGTGATTGCATGTTTTTAGGTCAGGAGTTAGAAGTTATTAGAGAAGGAAGGAGTTTAGGTCTTTATGTCAGATGTTAAAGACTACTCCTCTCAGTCAGAGTTGCTGCGTTCATCGTCGCTCCATCGGCAATATACGTTTGATTGGAGCTCGGGAAGCCATGCCGTCGACATGACATGTTTACGATTTCGTCGTCGCGCAGTTTTTGTTATTTATGAATAGACGATATATAATGAAGTATGACATATATGTATGCTGGGCCGGCACGGGTACTCTAGTATATAGGTAGACACGCATAGGCTTTGATGAAAGATAATACCAAGCATCAGTAAGTCAGAAAGTTGCAGGGGTCTGGGGGCGGCAGCCCCCAGAAAAAAAAATTGGAGAAATTTTGTTATTTTTAAAGCAAATTTGGTCAATTGGAGACGTATCGGAAATTTTTTCGGTGGGGCAATAAAAACCAAAGGGGGGACCCTTGTGTAAAATTTCAGTCTGAAAAAATTTCGGGGGGGGGGGGGGGGGGGGGCGCGCGCCGCCCGCGCCCCCCCCCCCCGGGGTCCGCGCTTGCTGGAGACGTATGTATCAAAATTTTTCCGAAAGTAAAAACAAAAGATGGGAACGTCACATCTGACAGTATATTCCACAAGTAAATTCATCATAATGTACTCTTGTAGAAATGCATAAGCTTTGATGTTGATGAAAACTAATAACAACGAATAGTAAGCCGGAGTTGCAGAGGTCTGGGGGCGGTAACCCCTAGAAAAAGATTGGAGATTTTTTTATTTTTAGGCCGAATTTGGTCAACTGGAGACGTATATATCAGAAATTCTTTCCGACCAGATAATTATAACAATAAATGGCAACTTTACATCAGACGTTGCATTACACATGAACACAGCATGATGTACTTGTGCATACATTACCTTAGGCTTTGATGCAAGATGATAACAAGGAATAGTAAGCCATAGAGTTGCAGGGGTATGGGGGCGCAGTCCCCAGAAAAATATTGAGAATTTTTGCTTTTTAAGCCAAATTTGGTCAATTGGAGACGTATCGGAAATTTTTTTCGGCCGGGTAATAAAAACCAAAGGGGGGACCGCGCAATCAATCTAGAGTTAGACTGCGCAGTCATTAGGAATGCGCAGTCAAGTAAGAGTTGGACTGCGCGGACTATTTGTAATTTTGGACTGCGCGGACTATTTGTTGTTTTGGACTGCGCGGTCCAACTCTTATTGGCTGCGCAATACTACTGACTGCGCAGTGCGCAGTCTAACTCTGGTTTAACTGCGCCTGCGCACTGCGCAGACTATTTGGACTGCGCAGTCCAACTATTAATTGGTCATGCAATCTTACTGACTGCGCAGTTTAACTCTAGTTTGACTGCGCAATCAATCTAGAATTAGACTGCGCAGTCATTAGGATTGCGCAGTCAATTAATAGTTGGACTGAGCAGATTGTTTGACTGCGCAATCAATCTACAGTTAGACTGCGCAGTCAACTCTAACGTCCGTTATGCGCGCGGTCCTTATAGCTACTCAGAGCAGCCCTCGCTCCGCTCGGGCTGCGCGGTCCAACTGCGACCGCTGCGCGGTCGCGCGGTCCACCCGGGAAAATCCCGGGTGAATCCCGGGTCTTGCCCATGTATGGAGTCAACGAGAGTCATAGACAAAAATAGACCTCAGATTCGTGTTCAGGGAATCAAATTACACCTATGAACATCAAAATCCGAATTTTCAAAACTTGACCCCTTGGACCCGTTGTGGGGGGGTACCCTAGGGGGGGTCGTAGGAGAGTTTACGAGAGTCACAGACAAGAATGCACCTCGGATTCGTGTTCAGGGGGTCAAATTACCCCAATGGACATCAAAATTTCAAATTCAAAAAAATTGACCCATTTTGACCCCCTAGGGGCACCCTGGGGGGGCTATGGGGGTCCAGAGTGGTTATAGACAAAAATAAATCCTAGATTCGTGTTCAGGACACCAAATTACCCCTAGAGACAAGTTTTTGAGATTAAACTCGAAAAAAAATTTTGACCCCCAAAAGTGCAAAAGGGTCCCGAGTCCCCTTTGGGAATGCCCTGGGGGGGGCAATCGGTGGGGCAATGGGTATTAATATGATATGTTCGCAAGTTCACAATCCATATTACACGAAAAAACTTAAACTATCATGAAAAACAAACAGCAAACCTAATTATTCTACTGTGAAGTTACGTACGCGCATACATGACAGCCAACAGGGGGGGTACCGTCTAGGGGACTATTCAACATCTGAGCAAGAAAGTGATAATACCAGTGAATGCACAGCATATGGGTTTATATTCGTATACAAAACGATAGACCTCCACCTATAACCATGATAGCTCCACTGCCCGTAGCGAACCTACCCCCGTAATACACGTGGCGGGGGGGTATGGGCATGCCCTGGGGCTTATAGGCCGAAATTCAAAAAAAGCCCATGTTAGTTTCTATTCCACTACTGTACCACCTCACATGCAAAAGATCATGACTGGCCGTTTTGCGCAACTTCTTAAAAAGTGTGCTAAACTTTTTCGTACTTAGTCATTTTTTGGACCCCAAAAAAGGCGTTTTCCCCCTCCCAGCACAGCCTCTCACGGAAACACCCGAGCAAAACCATTTTTTCCGTGTCTATTGCAGGCTATACGAAATGTGAAAAACCAAAAAAAGTGTCGCTCGGATGAACTACCGGCGAGAAAAGTTCTGGGAAAAAAAAAAAAAGAGCGAAAGTCCGTGAATTTTGGGGGGTCCCCGGGGGTATCTCAGAAAATACTTGACCGATCCGGCTGAAATTTTGCCAGCACTTAGGTATTGCCAAGGGGTGTACACACACAAAATTTCGTGTAAAAAGCTTTCCTATATTTTGAGCTACAAAAAGTTCAAATTCTCAAAATCCGCAATAGTGCTAAATTTTCCTATTCTAGGGTTGGGCGCTATCGCGCCAACCCTGATTCTTACATGCAGTA
>JASANF010011778.1:0-27225 GCA_030248245.1 Trissonchulus sp. WLG1_4 | reverse complement strand
GGGGACTCAGGATCATTAGTCGAAAAAATGCGGTTTTTCCGACTTATTCCACCCCTAAGGGTTTTAACACCAATAATTTCACTCTAGATTTTTATTAAAAGGGGCGACAGCTATTTTGGGGGCTAGAGATCAGATTGGGGGCTTGGCCGACGATGGGGGTTCTATATTTTTATTAAAAGATGGGGTAGGAAGCGATTTATGGCCAAAAATATTTCCCCCCCCAGCAATGTTGAGCAATGTTCTATATACTTTTTCCCTGTCCCTAAGCAACTCGTCCAATCAAAATACGGCAGTTACTACATGTGACACCAAAAACAGCCAATCACGGACTATCTCGACTACTAGTGAAAGAATGTGTTGGGGCTTGTGTTGCGGTATTAAGTCTTGCGTCATTTTTGGGTTATTTTTGGTCATTTCGAAAATTTCCGGAAACGTTTCTCAAAAATTCGAAAATTGCTTTTTTTCGAATTTTTCCAATTTTTCGAATTTTCGTTTGGAAAGCGCATCCCAAACTGACTTACCACCAGAGTTTTTTTTCAAAATCGACAATAGGTCCATGTTGGGTCAGGTTAATTTTTGTTGGGTCCAGTTAAGCACAGACTGGATCAAGAATATATATATGTGTCGTAAGCAGGGTTTTTTTGTGTAAAATAGGGTTTATTTACACATCGGCCGCCTAATTTACACAGCAAAAAACAAAAATACACACTGATTTACACAGCCCTATTTTTCCCCAAAAGCTGATGAAACGGCCTATTTTGGTTGTAAAAATTACAAAAATTCGCGAAGTGGCGATTGCTGCCTGTGACCTCTTTGTCCTAAAAAAATTAAGTCTAATTTTTGACCCCAAAACAAAAATTTTCAGTTTCTGCTCTTGAACGGCTTATGAATTTTTTATTTTAGCATTCATTTTTATGCACTTGACAGTTGACAGTGAAAAATCTTCCATGCTGAGCCTGTCTGTGCGATTTCTTGTCCTACTTCAAACTACTGTAAAACTTTTACACCCGGATTTGAAAAAAATGAGTAGGATTTGAAAAAAATTAGTAAAATCTGGCTGAGAGAACAACTCTCTATCTGTGTATATATACCATGCATGTACACGGGGTCTCGGCCTGGGGGTTAGGGCTTGTTTCAGATTTTCCGAAATTTTAGGGGGGGGGCTTGCCCTGGCGTGTCGGTTACTTGAACTGACAAAAACGCAAATTTTTTAAATTATTTCATATTTTTTATTTTCGTATGTAGTTCGAGTCTCAAAGTCGAAATGTTATTTTTTGCGTGAAAAAACGGTCAATTTTTACCTAAAAAATGCTAAAATACACACTTTTAAAAATTTACACAACATACCCTTAATTTACACAGCAAATTTTTAATTTACACAACATTTACACAGTGCCGATTTTGAAAAAAAACCCTGGTCGTAAGTAGACATTTATATTATAACATGTCATTTTCTGTGCAGGTACGCATTGACGTATATATATATATATATATATATATATATATATATATATACACAGAAAAAAATTCTGGGGAATTAATTTTCGAGTTTTTGTAATTGAGTGAAATATATATATAGACTTTTTTGCATTTTCGACACAATTTTTTGCAATTTCGACACAAAAATAGAATGCATAATCACTGTCACACTGCTGCAGGGGTCTGGGGCCGGCAGCTCCTAGGCCAGAACCAAAATTTTTTTTACATATTTTAGCGAAAGGTTTACATAACAAAACGTAGTTTGTGGTCAAGTCATTTAATCTAAATAAATTCACTGTCAGTGGCGTATATGGTATATATATATATATATATATATATATATATATATATATATATATATATATATATATCTATCCATCCATCCCTATATATATATATATATATATATATATATATATATATATATATATATATATATATATATATATATATATATATATATATATATATATATATAATATACATATATATATATAAAAAGGGTCGATTTTGAAGATTTATTGTGAGTCACATAGGTGTCGGAGAAACGGTTTTTTTAGTCCATACTGCAGCCTAAGAGTTGTAGAACACGATGGAATTAAGTTTATACTCACTGGTAATAGAACAGCCGAAAAAAAAGGTTGGGTTTTTTTCCCCGCATTAGGGTTTTTTTCCCCGCATAGGGTTTTTTTCCCCGGACGTTTCGAGCCTTATTACTCAGAAACGTGTGTAGTTAGAATCCATTTTATTAGTGCAACAGTTAGGCGAAAGATGGCCGTTATAACAGCTGCGAGCATTAATAGATCCGATTTATGTGGAGCGCAGGAGGACCCGAAAAGTTGAAATTAGGGTTTTTTTCCCCGCACCACTATAACCTGCAAGAGGCACTAGATTCCTTTTCTAAAGGTATTAAGGTGGCGCTCCTGAAATGTGGGTTTTGGCCATTATTTTGAAAATGCGCAAAAATAACCATATATCGTAAAAACAAAAGTTGTTCAGAATTGAATTTCCTTTAATTTGATGTGCATATAACATGAAAAATTTTTTGAACATTTTTGATATTTTTTCAGCAAGAAAAATAGATTTTCACGGAAATAGCTTTACAAGCCAGTGTATTTACACGTATGTAATGATTTTGGAAGATTGAAAAACACTAGCAGCTGTGTTTTACTTGAACATACTTAAAAATTTTCCGTGTTTTATTGAGTTTGGTGCAGTTTGTTTGTAAAATAAGACAGTATTTTCCGCACGATGTTGAAAAGAAGTGCGTGTGAATACAAACGCAAATTTTCGGCTTGCGCTTTTAAAAAATTGGCTCAACGAGGAAAGTTAAACTTTGGCACATAAATGCACCTCGTTGTCTTCGAGCGGTCGCAAAATTTGATTTTGAGCAAATCGATAGTATTTGAGAATTTTAGTTAAATTTACGTTTTTCGAAAATCGTGATTTTAGTGTTTTTCAATATATCAATAATATTCATCAAAAATGACTTTTTGCGACCGCTCGATCACGTTGAGGCGAGCAAAATGAGCTATTGATTGTGCAGCAGCTACTTACTTGCGAAGAGAAATCGCTAGCCGAAATTCCACTCACGTTTGGTCTACAGTGAATGCTAATTTGTATCAATCAACTTTATTTTTGTATTTAGGCATACTTTTACACCAGCTTGCCATTGTGTATCTAAAGTTGGCCCCAAACTGCCGTTTTTTGAAAAGTCACATTTCAGGAGCGCCACCTTAATGAATACTGCGAAAAAATCTGCAATACATATAACGTAGCTAGCTACGAAATTTCTGAATGGAAAAACGAAATTTTGAAAAGATTGAATTCGGTTGTTCTAACAAAACAAACTTCGGTTTCGCATGGAATGAACTTGAAACGAACTAAAGAAAAAATTGAGAAATTACAAGAAAAATTCGTTTTTACAGTGGCCGTTAAGGCCGCCCAAAATTTCGCTATTGTTTGCAAAAAGTTCTACATTTCCAAAATTCTTGAAGAAACTGGCATTTCTGTAAGCAATAATAACACCTACGTTACCATCGGTAACGTAGACAATGATCAAATTATAAATAAATTGTCCAAAGAATCAGAAGATTTTGGTTTCCCTGTTGACGCTGAAAACAAAAAATTACCTTTTATCCAAATTATACCCAAATTTCATAAAAATCCTATTGGTTTCAGAACTATAATTTCAAGCACAAAATCTTGCACGAAACCAATTTCCATTGCTATTTCACACGGATACAAACTTATATTAAAACGAATTGAAAATTATTGTAAATTTTGCCTGAAGAACTATATACTGGAAGATTAACCCTTTCTGGATTATTAGCAATAATCAGAAACTTCTGAAAAACATTCAGGAAATCAATCGATACCACTCAGCCACCAGCGTTAATTAATCCTTCAACTTCAGCAAACATTCGGAAATTGAAGAAAGCATCAAGTACATATTGCCTATGGCATTCAACCAAAATCGCAGACTGTCCCTGCACAGGAACAGTGCAAACTGGTATAAAAACTCAACATCTGCAATAGATGTGAACACAGACAAAATGTTTGATCTAACAAAATGGACAATTGATAACAGTTACTTCACTTGTGGTAATGTATATATTACTTAAACAAATAATCGGTATACCCATGGGCACTAATGTGGGACCTTTCATCGCTAATCTAGTGCTTTTCGCGTATATATGAGATCAAATACATAAAGAATCTAATTAAGAACAAAGATTACGTCAAACGATCAAAATTACAGTGGGTATATCGATATATTGATGACATTACGCTATTCAACGATGACGATTGTTTTGAAACCTGCTATAAAGACGTTTATCCAAATAGTCTGACACTTAACAAAGTTAATACAGACAACAAAACCGCTGACGTACTAGATATGACAGTCGTCATCAAGAATAACAAATTTTTGTCCAAAGTTTTCGATAAACGCGACAATTTTAATTTCACCACTATATATATCCTTACCGCACTTGGATGGCAACATCTCAGCTTCTTGTGCATATAATACTTTTACTAATGAAATTACACGATATCATAATCTGTCTAGTCATCTTCTGGATTTCGTGGAACGAACAAAAAAGATTATACCTAAATTGTTGGACAAAGGATACAGTAAGCGTAAATTAAAAGAGCGTTTTATCCGCATCAGCAATAAGAAGAATTTCCACGGAAAATTCGGCTTAGCTAATGCAAAGCTTCTACAACTTTTATGTGTTACTAACTAATAAACCTCACTTGAGAGTAGGCAGGAGGCGACGAAACCAACTTTCGCATCAAAAGTATCTTATTTTTATTTTTATTTTGCTCTATACTCCCAAAGCAAATTACTGGTTAGCAGCTCCACTGACGAGTCGCCTGCAACAGTAATGGTCTGGTAGATCCTGCATTGCGCTACTGACATCCTAGTATTCGTATATGTTGCACTTATATATATACTAACTCTAACGTCATTGAATTAATACTGTGACATGTGATGTCATTTACAATTAATTGTAAATGTTATATGCAGGATAAGTCCATTTCTCCTACTAATTTAATGAAATTTTTTCGACAATTTTTATTTTTAGGCCAAACTTGGTAAATATTGGAGACGTTTTAGAAATTTTTTCGGCCGAGCGATAAAAACCAAACTGGGGACCAAACCAGGTTCGACCAAAAGGGAGGTTCTACCCACTCCCCTCGCTATGCCCTTGCATGCATATGCTTTTGTGAAAGATAAAAGCGAGGAATACTAAGCCATGAAGTTGCAGGGTTCTGGGGGCGGTAGCCCCCAGAAAACAAATTGGAGAAATTTTTTATTTTTAGGCCAATTTTTGTCAATTGGAGACCTATCGGAAATTTTTTTCAGCCGGTCCATAAAAAACCAAAGGGGGTCCCTTCAGAGCGGTGAGCAGAATTTGAGCAAAATTTCAATTTTGGTGAGCAAAATTTCAAAATCGTGAGCATTTGCCCCGTATTTTGCCAAAAAAAACCCTGTGCTGAAATAAAACACAAAAGCGAGGAACATTGAGTTCATAAAGTTGCAGGGGTCTGAGGTCGGCAGCCCCAAGAAAAAAACTAGCGATTTTTCCAATTTTTAAACCACATTTGGTCCATTGGAGATGTATCATAAATTTTTTACGACAAGAAAATAAAACAAAAGATGGGAACATCAGATCGGACAGTATTACACAACTAAATGCAGCCTAATGTACTTGTGTTGGATTCATGCATTGGAAAGCACCAAATGTGGAAGTCTCGAGGTACCTAGCCATTAGCCGACAGGAAAACATAGTCAGGGTGTGGCAGGGGTCTGGGGGCGGTGGCCCCCAGGAAAAAAGTTCGAGGATTTTTTGATTTTTAGGTCAAATTTGGTCAATTGGAGACGTATCAGAAATTTTTTTCGGCCGGGCGATAAAACTAAAGGGGGGACCCTTGCCACTCTTTCTGCAATCTAGATGAGTATGGGTCGCTCAGAGAATTTAGATTCAGCATAAGGTATAGACTCTTATAGACATGCATAGGCTTTGATGAAAGATAATAACAAGGAACAGTGACCAATAGAGTGGGAGGGGTGTGGGGGCGGCAGCTCCCAGGAAAAAAGTTCGAGGATTTTTTGATTTTTAGGTCAAATTTGGTCAATTGGAGACGTATCAGAAATTTTTTTCGGCCGGGCGATAAAACCAAAGGGGGGACCCATGCCACTCTTACTGCTACTTACTCTAGATGAATATGAGTCGCTCAGAAAATTTACCTCCGGTTCAGCATCCGGCTAATTTTTGGATGGCTCCGGCCGGAGCCGGAGCCGGAGGGGCCAAATCCGGCCGGAGCCGGAGGCTCCGGCCGATCGCTAATATATATATATATATATATATATATATATATATATATATATATATATATATATATATATATATATATATATATATATATATATATATATATATATATATATATATATATATATATATATATATATATATATATATATACACATACATGTAACAGCACCAAAATTTTGCGTACCCCTCCCCCCGTGGTTGGACCCCCCCCTCCCCTGCGTCAACTCATTTTTGACCCCCCTCCCTGCCAAAAATGACGCACTTTTCACCTTTTTTGACCAAAAACACCGGTATTGACGATTTTTGGCTTAAATTTTGGTAAAAATCGCTTAAAATGCCAAAAAATCCCAAAAAAATGCCGATTTTTTCAACATTTGGCCAAAATTTTATTTCCGCCGGGACCCTCCCCCCTCTTTTCTTTCTGGCGTGACCCCCCCTCCCTACCCCGGATCCAAATTTTGGGGGGGGTGTTCCCCCCCCATCCCCTCCCCAACTACATATATATATATATATATATATATATATATATATATATATATATATATATATATATATATATATATATATATATATATATATATATATATATATATATATATATATATATAGTAGTGCTAATTGGCAAAAATGGCAAAATGGCAAAAAATGTTTTTGCCATTTTTGCCAGGCACCATTTTTTGGAATTTTTGCGACTAATTTTTGCCAATTCTTGCCATGATTTTTGCCACAATTTTTGCCATTTTTCGTCAACTCAACTTTTGCCATTTTTGCCAAAATTTTGATATTTTTCTAAATTTTCTTGTAAAATTGGTCGGTTTTTTAAAATTTTCAAGATCTGAAAAATATTTTTTCTCTTTTAATTTCTCATGTATTTACACCACATTTTGCACAACAATTATCTATGTAACTTGTAAACATTATTCCCATCTATGCTTTCGGCAGTCTCCATATACCGTATACCTCAAATAATTCATATGCATACACTAGTCTGGCTGTACGTCCAAGGAGGAGAAAGGTTATGTTACTCTGGGTTATGTAAAGACTGTACGCGTATTGCGTAGCATTCAACATGTTTTTTAAAAATGCGCTTGTGACTGACGCGGTAGTTTACGTTTTTATATAATATGTCCATATTCCACGGTATTGAACCTTTGAGTTCTGTTGTGCTTTTGTTGTTTTTTTACACGTATATATTATACCAAAAAAGGCTGTCAGCGACGATGTACTAAATTGTGTTAGGCGGAGCGCAGAAATGATGCGCCCATTGTGTTTCCTACATTTCCTTCGCTGAACGCCTTAGCTACAGCAGAGGACAAATTCTCACTGCTCTTGTGTACAAGAATGGACACTGTTATGTATTTACTTTTTGATGCGATCAGTGATGGTGTCTGCACCCCCCCCCCCCCCCCCCGGTCGACGGCTCCCCCCCCAGATTTTCTTAGCTGCACATGTGTGAGGCTGACCTAATATCGCATAACTGCCACTCACACAGCTTGAACTCTGTTGCTATGCATTTGACATGGCACTTGTACGCATCCAATCGAAATACCGTGAAAATTTTTCTTGAGACAAAATTTGATTTTCAAACCCCTCAAACTGCCATTTCCGGCACCCTAGGTGTTTTCATTTGTCATATTTTTGCTTAAAAGGCGTCGTTAGATAGCACACAAGTAGCAAAACTGCAGATAACCACAAAAGTCCGTTTTGGCAAGTAAAATAATTTTTGCCATTTTTGCCAACTTTTTGCCATTTTTGCCATGCAATTTCGGCCACGGAAAAAATTCCGGAATTTTTGCCACGGCAATTAACAACCCTATATATATATATATATATATATATATATATATATATATATATATATATATATATATATATATATATATATATATATATATATATATATATGTATATATATATATATATATATATATTAGCGAACGGACGGAGGCAGGATTTTTGCTCCGGCCGGAGCCGGAGCCGGAGGTAAATTAATTTGCCGGAGCCGGAGCCGGAGCCGGAGCCGGAGCTAGGTCGAAATTGATACCCTTATGATGAAAAATTTTAATGTTTAATAAAAATCTATCATCCAGCTTCTTCTCGACCTTACGATATGTTTACAACGACTTCATCATAATGGCCAAAAATTGTTTACATGTATGCAGTGGCAGTGGCGTAACCAGGAAAAAATTTCGGGGGGATGACTTTTCATTTTTGAAACATGTTAAAATGCACTTAAGTTCGATTTTAACGCAAAAAACGACACATATATACTTCGGTAAAAAACAATGGTAATTTTTCGAATAATCGAATCCAAAATGCTAATGCTAATCGAACGTAAAATGGGACCTTCAGACACCGAAATTACAAAAATGGTGGGGGAAAGGGTCCAGAAGCTAACGATATAGCTAAATTGGATAATTTTTCAGTTTTTTCAGGCCAAACTTGGTCAACGGAAACGTATCAGAATTTTTGACGAGCAATAACTAACCTAACCAAGTACATACATCCATCCTTGAGCAGTATTTCTTTACTTTGGCTTCGGCTTCCAAGTTCACTGCCCTTGCCTTCGTCGCCTATAAAGTTGTTCGGCTGTCACATAATTTTTCCTCATACGCCGAAAAGATGAACCTTTTTGTCAGTCCAATATTTTAAAAAGTATTCATATTCAAAGTCTGAACTTCAAACTTTGTCTCTAGCTCCTTTACTACATTCTCCTTACAAGTCGGGGCGAGCCCCCTGCACCCTTTGTGGAATAAACGTCAAAAGCCTTTCGGCAGAATGCTCAGACACGCACCTGCGGAAATCTGGCATGCATTTTCCGGTGATAATTCGAGTTGGCAAACAAACGGCTCAAATTCCAGGTTGAACCGAATCCCGGAAACTGCATTCACTTTTATTAGGAAGTTTTATTTCCGGGGCATCAGTGTAATTGGGTCTTGTTACCACTGAAATATCGTCCACCGACTGTGCACCGTGCTTTTCTCTTTAAAGTTCTTTTTAAATCCTTCGTCTCGTAGGCCCAGCTGCTTTAAGGTTTTTTAGTTTTCTAGACGACGCTTCTGTTACGACACTTACCCTATTAGTCTAACCATATAATTACAAAATGACTCTGGGGTACGTATTGCAGCTACGTTCGTGAGCACCACACCCCAACAGGCATGATAGACAGCAAAGCAATACAGAAATTTTAGGTATAGAATATTAAATTAGGTCCGTCTCCGCCCAGATGACGGCGTACGTGAATAGAATGCTCTGCTACCATGTTACAAAATACTTTTCAAATTGTACAAACCTATTTTTTATCGCTCCCCCGCCCAGCTGTCTGAATTGATTGTCTGTAAGAGCTTCAGACTATCTTGCCATTTGCATCAGCTCAGCTCACTATTCACCAGCTAATGAGAATTCTTTACCAACTTTATAAGGCTTCACCAAATACGATCAGAGATTCTGAATTTATTTCGCGTTCCCGTTCATCAACAATTTCAGCAGCGTGGAAGCCTTATAAAGTTGGTAAAGAATTCTCGTCACTGGTGGAGGCTTGTGGTGAGCTGAGCTGATGCAGTGACCTAAATGGCAAGATAGTCTGAAGCTCTTACAGTAAATGTGACAATCGATTAGGACAGCTAGGCAGCAGAGCAATAAAGAATAGGTTTGTACAATTTGAAAAGTATTTTGTAACATGGTAGCAGAGCGTGGTTCTGTCACGTACGCCGTAGGCTGTGACAGACGGACCTGAATTTTTTTTAATATTCTATCCTAAAATTTCTGTATTGCTTTGCTGTCTATCCATGCCTGCTTGATGTAATATTAGTGCTAGCAAACGTAGCTGCAATACGTACCCCAGAGTGGTTATAATTATATAGTTAGACTAATAGGGTAATGTTTTCGTCACACAAAAAGCGTGCGTCTGCTGGAAAACTAAAAACCTTGAGACCGCTGGCCCAAAGACAGACAAAATTTAAAGAACTTTAAAGAAAGCACCATAAGCAGTGGGTGCAACGATATTTTAGTGGTAACAGACCCATTCACTGATGCCCCAAAATTGGACCCTAATAAAAGTGAATGCAGTTTCCGGGATTGGTTCAACCTGGAATTTGAGCCGGTTGTTTGCCAACTCAAATTATCACCGGAAAATGCATGCAGACGGCTCCGTGCATGTCTGGGGCGTTCTGCCCGAAAGGCTTTTGACGTTTATTCACGAAGGGTAGGGGGCTCGCCCGATTATAAGAATGTAGTAAAGGAGCTCAAGACAAAGTTTGAAGTTCAGACTTTGAATATGAATACTTTGAATACTTTGAACTAACAGAAAAGGTTGATCTTTCGGCGGTATATGAGAGAAAAATTATGTGACAGCCAAACAACTTTATCAGGCGACGAAGGCAAGGGCAGCATTGGACTTGGAAGCCGAAGCCAAAATAAAGAATACTCTACAAGGGTTAGATCAGAAACGCGAAAGTAGAAACATAAGACCAGATGGAGCCATTGCGGGGTTTGAATCCAAGTGGCGTTTGACTCAGGACCTAGTGCTGCTCAGGATCGACTATGAAAAGTATATGCTGAATCCTGAGCTGAAGAAATTATTACTAGGCACAAAGGAGGAAACATTGATCGAAGACCTGCCAGATCCCTACTGGGGTTACGGGGGACAGAACATGACTGGCGTCATCCTGACTAGAATCCGATCTCACATACGAGGGGATTTTTCATCGCTCCCGCAAGTGTTAGTACTGGGCCTGGGCGATTCTGTACTGAGCAGGTGCAGGATTGACTGTCAGGGCTCTGAGTTGAGATTAGTCCCGGGGGCCACAGCTAAATTCATAATTTCAATAGCGAGCATTTCAACTGGCCCATATGTCAAAGTTCTCCTCCTATTTTGTGGAACTAATGATTTAGTTGGTAAAGAAGGGAACACCCACTCCCCCCAGCAGTTGCTCGCAAACTTATCGAATTTGCCAATTTCATGCATGGCCAAAACCCGAGTGTCAGTAGCATAATCAGCTCTGCGCTGCCTCGGTTCGGAAACGAGCAAAAGGACTTAGACCGAACGATTAGAGTATTTGAAGAGCGACTGATTCATGCTAAGCAAAGCGGTGACTTGCCCGCTTGTGTGTCTATCTGTGCCGTGGTGGACAATTTTCAGGAATCCGGCTTAATTGCGGCAGATGGTATCTACCCTTCAAAACTAGGTTCGGCGGTCCTAAGCATTATGCTAACGAATTCAATTAAAAAAGTTCTAAGAGAATACAAAGAAACATTGGAATATTTGTTTTGAGAACTAAAATTGCGATATCAGCGGTGAAAACATAAAGTAACTTCAGACATCGCAATTCCAATACTGTGTGAGCGTCTAGAATCTGTTAGGACGATTAAACAGTAAAATTAAAAATTATGCTAATACTGTTATGTATTTGTTTCGAGTATCTCATGATTGCGATACCAGCGTTGAAAACACTGAGTAGACATTGGCATCGCATCTCAAAAATTGTGTCTAGGAAATATATTGGAATTTTTGCAGAAAGAAGCTACATAAAATATCATTAATACCAACTAATAGGTACATATAGCGTTGCAGCGGTTAGTTAGCATTCTTCAACCGATGTATGTGTTTGTGTATGCTTTGTGTTACTGTTATGCCATGTTATATTGTTGGTTATACTATGTGGGACAAATTATCTAGCGGTTTACATTATTTTTTCAATTTTAAATGTAGTTACTTTTAAAAAAAATAGTTTAAATTTCGGCAAATTTTCAGGTTTTTTTGTTTTTGTTTTTTTAAATTTCTAAACTTAAACCGGGACGGTTTATCAAAGAGGGGGAGTGTTACAAGCATACATGGGCGTGGGGGGGGTTTTCACCCCCCCCCCCCCCCCAGAAGGCAACCTCACCCCCCCCAGACAGGTGCTTCACCCCCCCCATACTGCTGGACGGTGGCTCACGAAAGCAGCAGGACAGCTGCTCCGCACCCCCCCCCCCCCCGGGGGCGGGCTCCCCCCCCCCCCCCCCCAGAATTGGCCAGCTGCCCACGTATGGTTACAAGTATGTACAAAGTAATGAATGATTACGAAAAACGTTCGGAGTAAGAACAGTTAGTCACTACCAGTCGTATGACAAGAGTTTTCATAAGTTTGGTGTGTCTTGTATGGTAATTACGCTAGAAATAAATAAAGCCTTCACGCTGCTGAAATTGTTGATGAACGGGAACGCGAAATAAATTCAGAATCTCTGATCGTATTTGGTGAAGCCTTATAAAGTTGGTAAAGAATTCTCGTCACTGGTGGAGGCTTGTGGTGAGCTGAGCTGATGCAGTGACCTAAATGGCAAGATAGTCTGAAGCTCTTACAGTAAATGTGACAATCGATTAGGACAGCTAGGCAGCAGAGCAATAAAAAATAGGTTTGTACAATTTGAAAAGTATTTTATAACAGAGTATAAATACAAGCAGGTAATCTTCGGCCAGAGGCAACTACATTCGCCCACAATACGCTAAATCCCACCTCATAAAAATATAAACTTTATTCAGGGAGGGGCGTAGCCAGGGGGGGGGGAATGGGGGGAATTCTCCCCCCCCCCGAAATTTTTTCCGACTGAATTTTTACACAAGGGTCCCCCCTTTGGTTTTTATGGTCCGTCTGGAAAATTTTTCTGATGTGTTTCCAATTGACCAAATTTGGCCTAAAATCAAAAATTTCCCCCAATTTTTTCCTGGGGGCTCCCGCCCCCAGACCGCTGCAACTCTGTGGCTTACTATTCCTTGCTATTATCTTTCATCAAAGCCTATGCATGTATACATGAGTACATTTTGCTGCATTTTCATGTCTACACGAGTATATTATGCCGCATCTAGTTGTGTAATACACTGTCTGATCTGATGTTCCCATCTTGTGTTTTATTTTTCAGTCGGATGAAATAATTTCTGATACGTCTCCAGTTGCCCAAATTCGGCCTAAAAAATGAAAAAATCTCTATTTTTTCCTGGATGCACCACTGGCTTTTACTAGAAACAGACTCAATTGGTTGCCCTTGATATGGCTGCGACCAGGGGCGTAGCCAGGGGAATGGGGGGGATTCCCCCCCCCGAAATTTTTTCCGACTGAAATTTCACACAAGGGTCCCCCCTTTGGTTTTTATGGTCCGGCCGGAAACAATTTCTGATACGTCTCCAATTGACCAAATTTGGCCTAAAAATCAAAAATTTCCCCAATTTTTTTCTGGAGGCTGCCGCCCCAGACCCCAGCAACTCTTTGGTATAGTGTTCCTTGCTTTTATCTTAAATGAAAATGTACATATATCTGCATTGTGCCCTATGTATTTGCTTAATACAATGTTTGGTGTATCGTTTTAGCTGTTTTTTGTTACAAAAAATACATTTTTATATTTATATTTTATATTTATATATTTTTATATTTATATTTATATATTATTCTGACAGACTTAACGAACTGAGTATGCGTACCCTTGAAGATCGTAGACTTAGAAAAGATTTGCTTATGGTTTTTAAAATGATAACACAAAGGGTTGACATTATTTTTGAAGATTTTTTTATTCAGTCCTCGTCTCACATCACTCGTGGACATACCTTAAAGCTTTCGGTCCCCCTAGCACGAGTAGACTGTCGAAAATATTTTTTCTGCAACAGAGTTGTTCAAGCTTGGAATTCCCTCCCGCAGAATGTAATTGATAGTGCGTCTGTTTGTGTCTTTAAAAATAAGATAAATTTCGTAAAATTGTCCTTGTTCTTAATTTACCAGATGTGATTTGCTACAAAGTACGCCAATATTGTCCATAGCTGTCCAAATTCCTTACTAGCGTTTTTTATGGCAATTATGCATTATATACATGTTACATGCTCTAGTTTGAGTTTATAGGTTAAGCTTTATAGACCTTATTGGCCGCAGCTTAACCTCTCACCGGTTCTTATTCTATTTTCCTTTATATATTATATACATTTAGTTACGTATATACATGTATATGATATCATATGTTCAGCTTTGTTGTCTAACTTTATACAATTTTTTTTGCTAACATACTTTGTCTTTTTTGGGTCGTGTTTTTTCTTCTTCTTCTTCTTTTAGTATATAATTTTACAGTTTTTATGTCAAAAAAATTGCTAAATTTGCTAGCTTCTGGACCACTGCAGGCCACCGTTTTTGTAATTTTTGGAGGTTTGAGCTCCAATTTTACGTTCGATGCTGCAGCGGTGGAAAATATGCATGTTTTTGACCGAAAAAATGGTAATATGTGTCGTTTTTTGCGTTAAAATCGCAATTAAGTGCATTTTAACACATTTCAAAAAAATCAAAAAGTCATTCCCCCCCGAAATTTTTTTCTGGCTATGCCACTGACTTTATTTGATAAAAAAGGTCTGCACAGAACCGAAATACTGTTGCTAACATGCAGCCAGTCTTAGTCAGTTATCAAACAAAAAATACAATAAAACAGTTGTGCGTAGAAGCTCGTAACCGGTTTACATTCGGTTGGGGGGGGGATTATTTTCGGCCTTAATTTGCTTCCTACCCCATCTTTTAATAAAAATATAAAACCCCCATCGTCAGCCATGCCCCCAATCTGATCTCTAGCCCCCAAAAAAGCTGTCGCCCCTTTTAATAAAAATCTGAATTGAAATTATTGGTGTTTAGCTGGAAATCAAACTTTGCCCAAAAATTCAACTTTACATGAAATTTTTTGCGCAAAATTAGATTTATGCAAAAATACTGAATCAAATGAAAACCTGCTGCAACCATTGAAAGAGTAACTTCTAAGCTACTAAATGCTGAAAAAATTTTGTAAATCGGTTCCGGCTTTGAAAAGTTCACGAAGGTGGTTTTACTAAACCATGGTTTTACGTACGTTTTTATATGATTTGCACATAACTTTTTTCTGAAACTACCTGGATCTGGTCGTAACCAGCAACCACCAGTTTTATCGGCAAAATTTAATTGTGAATTTGTTCTACTTTGTTGCAAAAGAATTGCGTAAGAAGTTGCAATCGCATGAATAGATTGTGAGTAAAATATAATTAGATTGTGAGAAAAAT
Organism: Trissonchulus sp. WLG1_4; assembly: GCA_030248245.1. Taxonomy (NCBI): domain Eukaryota; kingdom Metazoa; phylum Nematoda; class Enoplea; order Enoplida; family Ironidae; genus Trissonchulus; species Trissonchulus sp. WLG1_4. The sequence goes on along the minus strand of JASANF010011778.1, from coordinate 11,868 downwards.
ATATAATTGTGAGAAAAATATATATACTGTAATTGAAAAGTGGGGGTGCCAGCTTGCAATTTTAAGGGGGTAATTGCGTTTTTAGGTGTTTTTTTTAAAAGCCATAGCTCAGCGTTTACAAATTCAAATCACAAGCGGTCTTTTGCATTAGGTAGAACAATATCTTTCCTAAATGTATGCCATGCCTTGAAATTTAACCTGTGATTTTCTTTCCAGTATAAGCGACTAAAGAAAGGTCCTTTCCAAAATATTAAAATTTTTTACAAAAAGTTTGCGCCACAGCTCTGAATCATACGATTATCTGTTGGTTCTGAAAGTTGGTAAGGTTTTTGACATGTTTAAAATCCCCAGGCATGTCCCCCACTTTTTTAATAACTTGTCAATTTACTGAGAAAATAGCTGAAAAGCAAACGCACCGAAAATTTAAGATATTTTCTTGTAATTAAAACCGTCTAAAAATGTCCACAGGTGAAATTTCAAAAAAGTGAGAGACATGCCTGGGGATTTTGATCTTTACAATACTGTCCCAAAAATTTATGCTCAGGCATCACTTCTAACTTGAGTACTGGTGGCGCAAAGTTTACATAGAAATCACAATAACCTCGAAAACGCAACTACTACCTTAAATGGTGAGTTTGTGCACTCATTCGTGCCTAACTGGTTGGTTTTGATACAAATAAATTTAAGGTGGCGCTTCCACAAGAAAATTATTTCTAGAAAAACCCTAGAAAAACCCTAGAAATTTCCTAGATAATTTTGACTAGAAGTTTCTCGCAAATTTCTAGGATTTATCTAGGAAATATCTAGGATTTTTCTAGATTCCTCTGTCAACTATCTAGGAAATATCTAGGAAATTTCTAGGAAACTTCTAGAGTTTTTCCAGGAAATATCTAGGAAATTTCTAGACTCCAGTGCCACTTTCTAGACTTTTTCTAGAGTTTTTCTAGATTCCATTTGCAAGTTATCTAGCAGTTTTCTAGGGTTTTTCTAGAGTTTTTCTAGGTTTTTTCTAGGGTTTTTCTAGGGTTTTTCTGGATATTTCTAGGGTTTTTCTAGGATTTTTCTAGGGTTTTTCTAGGATTTTTCTAGAAACTTCTAGAAACTCTTTTATTACTGTTTTCTAGGATTGTTTCAGGTATATTTATGACAGCAGAAATACTTTCGAATAATATGCAAGCGTTATCCTCGTATCAACAATATCACGCACCGTCCATGCTAGTATTAATAGTTGAATAAACATAGAACCAAAAAAACCCAGTAAAAATCCTAGAAAAATTCTATAAAAACCCTAGAAAAACGCTGGAAAATTCTGGAAAAACCCTAGAAAAATCCTAGAAAAACCCTAGAAAAACCCTAGAAAAATCCTAGAAAAACCCTAGAAAAATCCTAGAAAAACCCTAGAAAAATCCTAGAAAAACCCTAGAAAAATCCTGGAAAAACCCTAGAAGTTTCTAGAAAAACCCTAGAAAAACCCTAGAAAAATCCTAGAAAAACCCTAGAAAAATCCTAGAAAAACCCTAGAAAAACCCTAGAAAAATCCTAGAAAAATCTTAGAAAAACCCTAGAAAAATCCTAGAAAAACCCTAGAAAAATCCTAGAAAAACCCTAGAAAAATCCTAGAAAAATCCTAGAAAAACCCCAGAAAAAATCTAGATAAACCCTAGAAACATCTAGGCATATGCTAGAAAAATCCTAAAAAAAGTCCTGGAAAAACACTAGAAAAATCCTAGAAAAACACCAGAAAAAAAATATCTAGGAATTTTCTAGCATCTAGAAAAACCCTAGAAATTTCTAGATTGGGTCTAGAAACTTCTAGGGTTTTTCTGGAAATAATTTTCCTGTGATTCTGAAATGCGGGTTTTGGCCATTATTTTGAAAATGTGCAAAAAAACCATACATTGTAAGAACAAAAGTTGTTCAGGCTTAAATTTCTGTCGATTTAATGTGCATATCACATGAAAAAATTTTTGGTAATTTTTGAGCTTTTTTCAACAAGTAAAATGGATTTTCACGGAAATATGTAGCTGCACAAGCCAGTGCATTTACACGTATGTAATGATTTTGGCAGATTGAAAAACAAAAGCAGTTGTGTTTTACTTAATCATATATTAAAATTTTTGGTGTTTTATTGAGTGTGGTGAAAATTTTTGTAAAATAAAGCTGTATTTTCCGCGTGATGCTGAAATACAGTGCGTGTGAATACAAACCCAAATTTTCGCCTTGCGATTTTAAAAAATTGGCTCAACGAAGAAAATTAAAATTTTGCACATAAATGCACCTTGTTGTCTTCGAGCGGTCGCAAAATTTGATTTTGAGCAAAACGATTGTATTTAAGAAATTTAGTTAAACTTACAATTTTCGAAAAACGTGATTTACATATTTAAACTTGTTTTGTCATATTGTGAATTTTTTACTAAAAATGTATCAAAACATAAATAAAAAAAGTCGCGATGCAAATTATAATTTTATGGTTGCGTGAAATATGTTTAACAAGTATATTACATATATACATATATGAACATAGAAATTTGCTGTTGGCAAAAATATCTTAAAATAAAGTATAGATGTAAATCTAAATAAATTTTACAAGTGAACGCAAAAAGACGCAAGCTACTTCTATCTACCACCACTTTTCTCTACTACCACTTCTGTTTACTACCACTTCAACCTAAGGCAATTTCTATCAGCTAGGGTTACTTTAGTTTGTACTTAGTATGTTTAAATTAAATTAACTTTAAATTATCAATTGTTGAACAGTTAGTCACAGCCAAACAAGTAGGCCCCAAAAGGGGGCAAGGTTCCTTCCCCAGTGTCTACCTTTCAGTTTAAGACGGATCGAATCTATTTCATAATTACTGTAAGCTACTGTGTCCAGCTCTATTATGTACCTAGCTTATTTGTATCAACTACATAAACTGCGTATCCTACTCTACTACCTAGCATAATCTTAACTAACTTAACTACGTACAAAAATTAATGCTGCAGGATGTTAAGCACCCACCACGGCTCTAAAGTTACGCTTTAATCTGAGTAGATCAGCTCCAAGAAGCAATAAACTGTGTTTTTCAGGTGTACTTATATACTGCTGATGAAACATGCCGATGCCGAGGCTACAAAATTCTATTACTGTTACAACACATTATCATTTATTGATTGATTGATAACATACTTGCATATACGCAGACAAAAGTAAAGCAGCCAGCGCCCAGCTGGATTTACACACAAAACATATAGGCGATCCAGTGTGTGCAGCAGTGGTTTGCACTGCAACAACTATGGATCAAAGCAATAGTTCTTTCTCTAGAAGGAACAAAAAATGAGCGGTAGTATGAGCAGAACAAGAGAGGACTGAAATGTCACAAAGAATATGTTAAAATACATGTTATTTCAAATTTAACGCAAAAACGACAAAAAATTGCAGATATCGTCAAAAACATGGCTACTGTTGAAGTATAGACTATAAGCATCTATTATTCAAAAACTAAACTCACTAGTCATTACAAATCGGCATCACAACTTGACCCTTTTTTCTAATATAAAAACTACAGTACCCTAGTAAATACAAGTGGCGGTAGATAGACGTTGTATTAGAGAAAAGTGGTAGTAGAGGACAAGGACAAGGTGACAAAGACTTTCATCGATGTGCTAAACTGAGGTCTTTCTCACTGTTTGGAAATGATAAGCGGTGTACCCCCTCCCTTCTACCGTTATTTTAATAATTAATATTAATATTAAAAATCGTTATTAAAAATACTTTTAATATTAATCATTTTATTAATATTAACAAGTCTAGTGCGTCTAGTTTAGACTAGTTAGACTAATAGTATTTATCTTAGTTTAGTCTATTTCATGTTACATTATTTAAAGATGAACAAAAAATTTTTAAATTTTTTGCCTGAATTCAATTGTTTTGGGATTTGATCACCCATGGTGTGATCTGTACAATTAGCCCCTTTTAGGAAAAGTTTTCAGGGGCCATAACTTTTGATACGGTAATGGTACAATTATAATTTTAACGTCATTTGGAAGGAAATTGTTAGAGCTTTAAAATGATGGGTCATATGACCCTGTGACGTGACGTTTAGCGTACGTCAAAATTTATAAAGTGAAATTTTGACTTATTTTCAGGACGTTGGGCCATCATGTGATATGTCATCTGAAAGCGCTAAAAATTGTCTTTCTAATGACGTAATTTTCATCTTTCTACGATGTTCCTAGCCTAAGCTGTGGCCGTTTTTGTGGTTAACCTGCAGAAATAACTGACTACAAAAATGGCCTGTCGCGGAGAATTTTGCGGAGGAAAAATAACTCCATTTTACGCCCTTTTAAACTCAAAGGCACAGCTTAGCGGTTTAGTATGAAGCATTAACGCTTCTTTTAGACACTTTGATGAAACAGATTGGAAGTAAAGAGTTTTCTGTAATAACGTTTAAACGTTGCTTGTAGCATTAGACAAATAACTCCGATTTACGTTGCGTATAACTTTAGAACCAAGCCACTGCACGAGATTCGAAAGTTAAACGTCTTAATAACACACATGGTTCTAACTGATATTTTAATATGGAGATGATATCTTCATTATCATTATGAATAGGATAGTATAAGTATATTAATTAATAAGATGGTAATTAAAAATAAATGAGCTGCGCTATTTACATTAATATTTAATTAAAAAGAAATTAAGTTGGCTATTTATATTCATATTAAAATTAAAAATAAATAAGGTACACTATTTATATTAATATTAATATTAAAATTTATGGGCACTATTAATATTAAAAATAGCTGTATTTTTAATAGTATTTTTAATAGTGCTTGATTAGGCAGTCGCTTAGGCTGTCATTTTGTCAATGACATGCAATCTTACTTGCATAATCCCTGAAAATTGTGTGTTTTCTATGTTTTATTGAGCCTTAGCGTGAAAATTCAATTCATATTTATATTAATATTAAAATTAATATTAAAAAAATTGTAAGCTTCTATTTATATTAATATTAAAAATATAATCAGAAACACTATTTCTATTAATATTAATATTAAAAGAAATTTGACTGGCTATTTATATTAATATTAAAATTAAAATAAAATCACGCTTCTATTAATATTAATATTAATATTAAAATTTTTTGGGGTCTCCTATTTATATTAATATTAATATTAAAAGTCCAGAGCACTATTAAAATAACGGTACTCCCTTCAACTGAAGACGGGGTATCGAACTGATGGGTGGGTACCCCCCATCAGTTGAGTACGGGGTCTTCAGTTGAATGGGGGTACCCCCCCTCAAAACCGTTCATAAAAACCTTATTTCCCTCTCCGCATTGGACGCGCGCTGCCAGGCATAATAGGGAGAGTGTCATACTCTTTGTATTATCAATAGTACATAATAGCGTCTCATTCTATATAGAAGAAGAGTGAGACACTCTCCAGCCTGCCTGTGTTCTAGCACAGGCAGATGCGCTGGTCGTTTTTAGGCTACATGTTGACTTTTCGCTTTTAGGCTGCATTCTGTGCAACATGGGACTGGCCAGTCAGAAGCAAGCTCCTATTTTCTGATTGGTCAGACGCCTGTGCACGTGCTCCAATCATAAGACGAGATAGGGATAAAAGGTTAATAATATTTGTTAATAATATTTATTTTTTTTATAAGTTGTTTTAAAATATTTAGATTTTTTGAGTTATATGTTTATTTTTTTTTTTGGTGTGTTTCCTTTTTTTTTAGTGTGTTTTATTCGCTGATTGGGCCGCATGTTGCAAAATGTAATGTAGCTGAAAGAGGCATCTGCCTGTACTAGAACACAGGCAGGCTGGAGAGTGTGTCACTCTTCTATATGGAGCGAGACTATATTATGTACTCTTGCTTACACATAGACGACTGTAACTCTATGGCTAAAACAAGGCATTGTATGTTATTTAAATACAAGAAAATTATTGGGCTTATTCAAAATAATAAAAAATGTTAGATCGAAAAAACAGTAACAAAAAATATCAGAATAAATTTTCGACTCATTTAGAGATACGTGGTAATTTATGTTTTCTATTTTATCATTTTTATTTAAATAGAAGTTTAAACAAATCCAACAGTAATATTTATTACTATTCATTAACAAAACGTGGATCAGTTTGACCTTCAAGTTTACAAAGGTTACAAAACCGTTTTGCAATACTTGTAAACTGCAACCTGAGTAGAGTCAGAGTGTTAGAAATAATATTTGGTACTTTTTAATAACAAAATGGACAAAACAAGTACACACAAACACTAAATACTAAGCATCATTCAGGAACACAGACATCAAAAATACAATTCAACAACAATTCAGAAAAATATAGGTGAGATTCCTAAAAGATGTTTAACATTATAATAGTTTGAACAGAATAGCTTATTATTATTGTTTTAAAAATTTAAAGTACATTCCGTAAAATCACTAGTGTCGAATTTACTTAATTTTTCGTTTAGCTTTCAATCTACATACTACTTCAACTTCAACTGTCTACTCAGAAAGAATGTGCAATATCTTAAAAAAGTATATGGACGAATGCGATATACAAACAATTCAGCAGAAGTTATTGGCTGGGTGTTGAAAAATCTGTTTTGCTAAATCTCGATTTCAAATTAAACGCCACGCCGAAACATAAATGTTTTCACCGAAACCGAAGTTTTTGTTATGGTTTAATCCATTGTATATTTCTAGACATTTTGCAAATTTCAGGCAATAGGTTGTTTTACAGTCTATACTGTCAAATCTAGTTGTTTTTAATAGTTTTCAGTGCTTTTATGTCAGATATTACTTTCTTGTGGTTAAGCCCGTAGCAGGCATAGCTGCCGATGCAAAATGATCGACTGCAGCTCCCAGTGAGACATTGGAAGTCACACAGATGCTTTAGGGGGTAACAGCTTTGTGCAGAGCCCGCTGTCATCTCGACAGGATTTTCGAGATCCAGAGCGATCACGCAAAAAAAAGAAACTGAAACATCTAAAAATAAAGAACAAATAAGAATTTAAAACATGGTTGGACTAAGCCTAACTACAGTTTTAAAAACCAGAAGTTTGTTTGTCACTATTCTAGGGTTGGGCGCTGTCGCGCCAACCCTGAATCTAATCCGTTTAATCCATTTTAGGAATTGGCCCTAAAAGAGTATGGCCAACATGCAAAAATATCATTATTATGTTGACTTACTGTTTGCTTGTAAACGCAGAGAACAATGAAGGTACTGCGATGATCGTTCCTGATATGTACAATAACTGAGTCTGTGTGAACTGAGTCTTAAGTTAAGGTGGTAGTGTCGCCAAAGCAGTTTTGCTCATAGGCTGCAAAAGGAGAACTTTTTGGTTTGAAATTGTACGTTCACTGAGAAACTAGTGAAATGCCATATGGTGTCAAATAAATACTCCCATACACTAAACTACCAATATCTATTAATATTTTTAACCAATCACCATTTGTGAGCCAGACATTACACAATAGAGACATAAAAGTTCAAAAAATTAAGCCAGATATCAGATTGGCCAGCTTGTGAAGTACATGTAATGTTTTGACGCACAATTTTTTGCCACAAATAAGAAAAATGAAAAATAAAGGTTTGTTTTTCTTTTGATTTCAAAATAAGTGCCTAAATTTTTTACAATTTATCATTATTGCTGTGAGTACTTTACAGGTTACGCACAGTTTCACAGTTCAAAACAGGCATTACTCCACAACCACTCAAGTAATTTGCACTAAATTTTGTGTGCATACACTAGAGCATATGTGCTTTTACTTTGTGTAAAGAATCAAAACCAAAAGTTTTTAATTGTGACGAAATTATCGAATGTGAATAGGTTTTCAAAACGTCATTTTTCCCAGTTTGCGACTTCACTGCTAACTGGGTGCTGTACCAATTTTGGTGAAACTTACCGAAAATATTTGCTTTGACACATATTTTTAGAATATATAAAGAACAATGTCTTATCATTCATTGAAAAAGTTTTATAGTCGCGCAAAATCGACTGCTTTGGCGACACTACCACCTTAAGAGGGCGTTCCGGGAATCGGGGGTTACATCAAAATTTGGCGAAAAAGTTGGCAAATGTCAAACTTTACTATACATATATGTAGTATGGCACAAAAGAACACTGGAGGCAAAATTTCAAATCACGTGATCATGTCACGTGACTCCCTGAGCACCAAACGTGAGTGAATTTTCGGCAAACGATAACTCTGCTTATACTTTGCGTATAGTCACACTTTATATACCAAAATGTAGCTTATGTGCTTTTCTAGTTGAACATTATTTTGGTTTTTAACATTTATATCGGATTTGGATAAAAAATGTCATTATGTGTTTTCGAAGTCGAACTCTGAGCAATAAAATTCATATAAAAAATTTCTAAGCTTTATTTTGAAAAACTAAAAATTTGTTCAACTGCGCAGAGCTTAAGGCTATAATTGTGCAAAATTTTGTAGAAAAATATCTTACCAGCATTTCATAATCGAATGCCGAAAAATTGGTTCTGTATTCACACAGCATATATTTGAGTCTGCTGCTTTTGAAAATGGTTTCTTGTGCGATTTTTTTGCTTTTGTTTGCAAAACCTCAAAAAGCGTTGATGCACTGGCTTACTTGCTGAATTTGTGTAAAAGTCGAATAAAATCAGTAAATTGTCCAATTTTTTCCAATTTTTTTGCTATGGAGATATGCATGTCAAAACATCAGAAATAGTATTTTGGGCAACTTTCCTTCATGAATGATAGGTCATTTTGGCTGTTTTTAAAAAATACGGCCCAAATCCTTGATTCCCGGAGCGCCCCCTTAAATCTTTAATGCGTCGTCCTTTCGTCAAGCTGAAAAGTGCATGTACACACGTGTAGGTGTAAGCATATATGTAACAGCACCGAAATTTTGGAAAGGCAGATATATACTTGTGTTAATTTTTCATGGATGCTTAAAAGTTTTTTTACTCTCAAGACTAGATTATGACACGCTGTACTATGCGGGGTCTTATCTCACCTTGAGCCTTGGGAAAACAACCCAAGACCCTGGGACTGCCGGGGTGAAAAGGGACAAACCCTCTGTAGTCTGTACACAGATGTACATGGGGGGCAGCTCCCCCCAGATTTGAGAGCAGGGGGTAAGTCCCCTCACATTTGACCCAACGGGACAAGTCCTTCCTTGGTGCTGAAAAAAGGTGTCCGAAAACTCTAAAATCGACCCACATCGCTGTAAAATGCTTCAGCAAAAAGCGAAAAATAGCTCAAAATATCCAAATTTTGCAAAAAAATACAAAAACATAGTATCGACTTATTTTTTGATACGTTTTGCATGAATAACTAAAATTAAACGTTTGCAAAATGTTCATATAGCATATTATATTTATGTATGCGTAGTATTTAAATATTCTGCATCTTCAAAACCTGAGAAAACATTCGCTAACTTATGCTTGACAACTATTCGGTATTCGGTATTCGGTTTTGGGCCGAAAACGAAAAACCGAATATTCGGGTTAAATGCAGTTGGGGGGGGGGGGGGAATAGTGGACCTATTTTTCTGAGTAGAGCACCTTGGGGGAAGCATTTTTGCTTCAAGAACCCCTATTTCATTTTTTGGATTTTCTGAGATACAACCCCCCGAAATTTGAGCCCTCAGTCAGGGACGTTTTCGCAATTTTTTTCCGAAGCTCTTGTTTTTTCCATTCTAATCGTGTCTAAATGGTGTTAGATTATTGGTTACAATTTTTTGGAATCTAAAACAAAGGCTCTTTGACCGGGTTTGTGCCGAAAAATTAGCCAAATTCGCCAGAAACGTCCAATTTTTGACCAAATTCAAACTTGGCCTTAACTTAGGCTTGGGCTTAGGCTTAGGCTTAGGGCTTAGGCTTAGTATGGGGCTTAGGCTTAGGCTTAGTATCAGGCTTAGGCTTAGGTTCAGGCTTAGGCTTAGGCTCAGGCTTAGGCAATAAAAAATCGAAATTTTCAGAAAAAATCCTGCCAGCTTAGCCTAGAGAATCCTGCCAACTAAGCGTAGACGATGCCATAAAACATCATAACGCACTCAAAACTATCCAAAAACAAAGATTATAGCCATTTTTGGCTTCGAACTTTGGCCTACGTTCACTTCCAAAAACACTGAAATTGCAATTTTCAAAGGGTCATAGCTCAGAAAATCCAAATTTGTGAATAGGGGTTCTATTACAAAAAATGCTTCCCTCAAGGTGCTCTACTCCAAAAAATAGGTCCACTATTTCCCCCCCCCCCCAACTGCACTTGATCCGAATATTCGGTATTCGGTGAAATTTTTTTTCGGTCCCATCCCTAGTATATACCCCTCTCCTTCCCCCTGGTGCGACCCTTCCCTCCCATCGGTCTACTTAATTTTGACCCCCTGTCAAAAAAATTGCAATTTAGTAATTTACATCTTTTCTTGGCCAAAAAACACAGATTTCAACAAATTTTGGCAAAAGTTACATAGGTAAAAAACCACTTAAATTTCATAAAAATGCTGGTTTTGTTAAATTTTTGGTCGAAAATTTTCTCTCGGTACGCTGCAGTGCAACGGTACTCTAAAGCCATAATCTAATTTTGACGAACGAAAAATAAAAATGACGACAGGAATTTAAAAATGACGCCAGAATGATGAAATCCGATTTTGAAAAAAAACCCTGATCTGGGAACAATTTCTGGTGCAACACGATTTGAATACTGACAGCAATAAAGGAAATTTTAACTAATTTAAGACTATATATATTTAAGTATGTAAAAACTATCAAGCAGGGCGTCGCCACCAATTTCGGCGTCCGCTGTACAATCTTTACGTCAAATGATTCTGTTTACCGCAAAGAAAGAATACGTAGACGGAAAAAATTTTGAAAAAAAAATCAAAACAGAGTGTAGTGTAAAAAGTAGTCGTGGTGTTATTGGGGCTCCAATTTCAGTGGCCTTTCCTTTTATGTGCTTAATTAAAAAATTGAGCAAGTCTGAGTTGAGTTTCATAACTGTAGAAGCATTTTGGCCAGCGTTTCTTGGATGGGTCAGAATCGACCCGTATTTTTTCCCCCAAAATGGGGGTAAAAATACGTTTATTTTTCGATTTATATAAAATTAGTAATGCAGAGAAAAAAGTTTGGGTTAAATGCAGTTGGGGGGGGGGGAAATAGTGGACCTATTTTTTTGAGTAGAGCACCTTGGGGGAAGCATTTTTGCTTCAAGAACTCCTATTTTATTTTTTGGATTTTCTGAGATACGACCCCCCGAAATCTGAACCCTCAGTGAGGGACGTTTTCGCAATTTTTTTTCGAAGCTCTTGTTTTTCCGTTCTAATCGTGTCTAAATGGTGTCAGATTATTGTTTACAATTTTTTAGAATCAAAACAAAGGCTCTTTCACCGGGTTCCTGCCGAAAAATTGGCCAAATTCGCCAGAAACGTCCAATTTTTGACCAAATTCAAACTTGGCCTTAACTTAGGCTTGGGCTTAGGCTTAGGCTTAGGGCTTAGGCTTAGTATGGGGCTTAGGCTTAGTATCAGGCTTAGGCTTAGGCTTAGGTTCAGGCTTAGGCTTAGGCTCAGGCTTAGGCAATAAAAAATCGAAATTTTCAGAAAAAATCCTGCCAGCTTAGCCTAGAGAATCCTGCCAACTAAGCCTAGACGATGCCTTAAAACATCATAACGCACTCAAAACTATCCAAAAACAAAGATAATAGCCATTTTTGGCTTCGAACTTTGGCCTGCGTTCACTTCCAAAAACACTGAAAATGCAATTTTCAAGGGGTCATAGCTCAGAAAATCCAAATTTGTGGATAGGGGTTCTATTACAAAAAATGCTTCCCTCAAGGTGCTCTACTCAAAATAATAGGTCCACTATTCCCCCCCCCCCCCCCAACTGCACTTGATCCA
>JASANF010011775.1:0-11892 GCA_030248245.1 Trissonchulus sp. WLG1_4 | reverse complement strand
ATTGCTCAATATATCTCTCTTAATTTGAACGAGAGTATTTGAATGTCACAAAGGGTTTAAAAAAGCTCAATATGGAAATTTAAGCAGTTTTAGCCCAATTTTCTTTCCATTACTGTTACCCTGAGAATATTTTAGCAGTCAATTGTTAATTTCAAAGTATAATATACCCGTTTAATGGGATTTTTTGCTTTATTTTTTAAGCCTAAATTTAAATCGCATTGTACATATGTATATATTACGAATCGGGCCAAATCAATAATTTTTTTAGGAAAAATATCTACACTAGTTTAATTTCGTTGGAGTTTTCCTTTTAATTTCATTCGCTTTGGAATTGTGGACGGGTTTCTGTTAGGTGGTGACAATTGTAAGCACAATTGCCGCAGGATCCGGCGTTCGTCCTGGTCTAGTTGTGGTGTTTTTTTAATCAAATCAATTGAAAGTTTGATTTTAGTAAAAAAGTAAAACGACCGACTCAAATAATATCGAATAGGGAGTGATGATGTTGTCCTCAAGGATTCCCCACCCCCTTTGTCGAAAATAACCAATTGAGTTAAACTCCAAAAATAGCAAAAATAGTTAAAAAATCGGAAAAATCAAATTCAGAGACCATGTATTGAACCAAAATTGCTTTCATAATTCTTGATCAGGAGTGTTAATATTTGCACGTTTGGCTGCATGCAGGATTCATTAATTTGACACTTTTGCTGTAATCACTAAAGAGTATATGTATGTTTTTACTCCAGATATAAATCAGCTTCTTAAAAACCCTTCTAGGTTCAACCACATAGCTTTAACTGTTAGAAAGTAGCTATGTTTTTTAAACAACCACGTTACTATGACCCCTTGGTTGTTACCTGCATACATTGTCTTTTCAGTTTCTCACTCACCTATGTAAGTTAGTGTAGCTCAATGTTATAGTGCTCATTAACAGTAGGAAGGCAGGTATGTATGTACCTTCCGTCTTTCTTTATCCATGGACCTAACCTCCGTTGGCTTCTCAGCCAGTAAGCAATGAAAATCTGAAACAATTAGAAAACAATTCATAAATCAACAATTTTTACTGTTGGAATGGCTTTTGGGGTAATGAAGTGTAAACTGTAGTGGGACTTAATCCCTTGACTCAACACGGTTGTGTTTAATGTTGCGTAACAACTTTTCTCACTCAGAGAAGAGTTTGTTTCAGTTTTGCTTTCGGCATCCGGCTTCACCATGCCCTTTGACGGAATTGTGCGGAGGTGTGGATAAATTTCGTTGGACCGATATATACATAAACGGCAAATTTCAAACTATTTGATTACTGCACTTTTTAATTTTCAGCTTAATAAATATACAATACCCGTTATTAAATTTATTTTCTCTGTGTAAAGAACTTAAACCAAACATAAAGTTAATTACCTATTTAGTGATCCTGAAAGCGGAAAACCAGCACTTTCCTTAACGTACCATATCTTGCAACACGGGAATTTACTGTAGTATGTAGCTTGAGTTTGGGCAAAGAAAACATTTTTCCTGTTGGGCCACAGCCCAACAGGTCTTTAATGTTGATTTTGTATTCTCAGTGCGCTGCTGGGTTAGTCAAAAAGTGCCTCATGTGCGAGTAGGTTTAGGCACCACGCTCCGCCTCCAAAATTGCACTCCACCCACGCTCCTATTGTAGTGCCTTTGCACTGGTAAAAAAGTATTACAAAAAAATTGCTTTCCCTGGAAATCGCTCCAAACACCCTTCGGTTTATGAGTACAACAGCTAAAAACCACTACACCATTCTGCCGTTCTTGTATTTTATAGCTAAACTGTGACTAAAATTTCATTCCATAAGCCGCCTTCGTTACAATATTTTGGAAACTTTGGAGATAAAAATATTAACGACATTTATGAACTGCTTATTGAACTAAAATTAGGTTTTGCAGTCTGATTCGCAGATGGGTTAGTACGTCCGGCATCGAAAATTACATGCTAGCCGCTCCAACAGGTTTGCGATGGCCTCTGTCCAATGTACTTGAAAATTAAAACTTTTTGCTTACTGAATGTTTTTGCCGGAAATTGGGCTCCGTCCCACGACATGCTGGTTTGATGGCTAATACATTAGGCGGAAGTGTGCAACTGTGGCCGGAATGTTACGAAGCATATTTTTGTCGTTATTATATCCGGAACTTTATTAGTTCATGCTAGACACACCTGCCTGAATCGGGTCGGGCAGAAACTACACTATTTTGCGAACGTTTGTCCCCATTTTGTCGGTCAAGCGGTTTGACGTTGACAAATTGTGTCAAGCATATGATGTTTTGGTTTCGTGAACTAATAAAGTTCCGGATATAATAACGACAAAAATATGCTTCGTAACATTCCGGCCACAGTTGCACACTTGCACACTAATGTATTAGCCATCAAACCAGCATGTCGTAGAACAAGCCCAATTTCCGGCAAAAACATTCAGTAAGCAAAAAGTTTTAATTTTCAAGTACATTGGACAGAGGCCATCGCAAACCTGTTGGGACAGCTAACATGTAATTTTCGATGCAGACGTACTAAACCTATCTGCGAATCAGACTGCAAAACCTTCGGATTTCGTTCAATAGGCGGTCATGGATGTCGTTAATATTTTATCTGCAAAGTTTCCAAAACTATGTTGTAACAAAGGCACTTTATGGAATAAATTTTAGTAGGCACTTTTAGCTATAAAATACAAGACGGCAGAATGGTGTAGTGGTTTAGCTGTTGTACTCATAAACCGAAGGCTGTTGGAGCGATTTCGGGGAAAGCAATTTTTTTGTAATCTTTTTTACCATGCTTGTGTAACGGCGGAAATTGCAAAGGCACTACAATAACAGAATCAAGCCAGCAAGGTACGTAAGTAGGTAGAGTGGGGGGGGTGGGGAGATGTGTGTGGTTTTTTGTAAATAAATATAAGTTGTTGGCTGTGGTCCGAAAAATGTTATCTTTGTCCAAACTCAAGCTACATACTACAATAAATTCACGTGTTGCAAGATATGCTACGTTAAGGAAAGTGCTAGTTTTCCACTTCAGGATATGATTGGCTGATGGTTAATAACTTGTGACAGTTTGGTTAAGTTCTTTACACAGATAAATTTAATAATAGTATGTACACAACATTTCATACGAAATTTCAGCGCTATTATTTTGTATATGTATTAAGCTGAAAATTAAAAAGTGCAGTAATCAAATAGTTTGAATAATCAATTCTATATTTGATTTTCGTTTTCAACGGTCCAACAAATTGATATTAGCCACATCTCAGCAACAAGAATCCGTCAAAGAGGCATAGTAAACCGGATGCCAAAAGCAAGAACTGAAACAAAGTTTTCTGCTGAGTGAGAAGTTGCTACATTGTGACACCTTAGTGACAAAATTGCAAAAGTAACATTAAACGCAGCCATTGTTAAAATTAATTAAAGATTTTGTAAATCCACTCATGTACATTTACAGTTCATTAGCCCAATACCTATCAAACAGTAAAAACTAAAAATAAATCAGTTTTGCAGTTCGACACAGTGGTAATAGTTGCTTTCTGGCTGAGAAGCCAACGCAGGTTAGGTGCAAATATAAAGAGAAGACGGAAGGCACCTGCGTTTTTACTGCTATTTGTGTAGCAGTAAAAAATTGACACTAACTTAGATAGGAGAATGAGAAACTTAAAAGACAATGTAACAACCAAGCGACAATTTTGATTTTTCCGATTTTTTAACAACTTTTGCTATTTTTGGAGTTTAACTCAATTAGGGCACTTTCTTTGCCGACATAAGGGGGCGGGAAGGGAGTGAGGGGGCGGGTGGTTGCTTACGGACAAGCATTCTTACGGACAAGCATAATTAGCTCCTATTCGATATTATTGAGTCGGTCGTTTTTACTTTTTTCTAGAATCAAACTTTCGATTGATTTCATTAAAAAACACCACAACTTACTGAAGCCTGGACAAACGCCGGGTATCTGCAATTGTGCGTACGATTGTCACCGTAACAGAAACCCGTCCACAATTCCAAAGCGAATGAAATTAAAAGGAAAACTCCAATTATTAATAGTGTCAATATTTCCTAAAAAAATTATTGATTTGGCCCGATGCGGTTATAGATACATATGTACGATGCAATTTAATTTAGCTTCTCCAGTAACGGGCTTTTATACTTGAAATTTACAATTGACTGCTAAAATATCTCAGGGTAGCGTAATGGAAAGAAACTTGACTAAGATGCTTAATTTCATATTGAGTGTTTTAAACCCTTTGTCACACTCGAATACTCTCGTTCGTAAAGTAAGGACTCCAGGACACAAATCTATTTTTTATGAACTGATACTGAACGTTTGCTATCTTTGGCACATCTCTTCATTAGGCGCTTGGTCACTGTGAGTTTTTGTTTGCGTTCAGTCTAGCTTTGGGGTTAGGTTTACTCGATGGCTTAGGCTTAGGTTAAACCAATATGTTTCGTCAGCTAGGTAATCGCTCTTAATGCTAATATTAAACGCGGGCGTTCGCTGGAACTAGAAGGACGAGCCAAAGTAAATATCAAACATAAAGGGGAATTCACATTGCGCGTTTATCTTAGACTGACCCTATATCATCTAAAGGTACATCTAACACGTGATTGTATGGAATACACATAGAATGTTTCATTACTATGTTCTATTTCATTCGAAAAGACAGTTTCCGACAAAGTCTAAAGTTAAACGCCTTTTGTGAATCCCAGTTAAATAGTAGTCCAACCATCCCCAACGCACCGCTAGCTTGAACTGTTTCACTCGAAGCATTTCCATCATGTAGGCATGAATCAATAGCGCGGTCATGCCAATTACCGCCACCACCTCTACCGCGAACGCGAACAAATGCCCGGTGGATCGATCGTCGTCGGACTCGCGGAAGTATCTAATCTCCATATCACTTCGATCGTCAGCTCCGTCCATCAAAAGTCCTCCGTCGCCGGTGCCGGATTTACAGCAAGCCATCAGCACTGCGCTCTAGAAATATTTCACTAAAATCTGACAGAAAATAGTTGCACCACTTGAAAAAATGAAACATGTGATTTCGTTACGAAAAGAACAGATTTTGACTATCAAGAGTACAGCAAGTATGTAGTCACAAAACTCATGACACTAAAATAAGCAAGTGGCGCATCTATTTATGTCAGACTTTAATTTACATCACACTTTTGTGTTGTACTAAAATAGTAATAGGCTAGATAGACCACTCCCTTTTTGATATTACATTTTCACGAGGAGAAATACATAGTATGTAGTTTCTATCTTCGATTCATCTACCTGACGCTGACTTATTACGTTGTTGTTTGTATTTGTTGCGTGTATTACAAGGATTATTTGTTTTGTTTAGAAACAGCATATTGGTCATAAGATTTATAGTCGCACACTTTTTAGTAAAACATTTGCAATTTTAATTTAATTTATTAAGGTGCCACCCTAAATTTGCAGTTTTGCACTAACCTTCATTTCATCATGAGTCAAATCAAGAGTACATAATAGAAAGAGTATGACACTCTTCCTATTATGCCTACGGGCGTGCGTCCAATGCGCAGCGCGAAATTGCCCGTTTATGTACGGTTTTGAGGGGGGGGTACCCCCCCCTCAACTGAAGACCCCGTACTCAACTGAGGGGGGGGTACCCCCCCCCCTCAACTCAGTACCCCGTCTTCAGTTGAGGGGGGTACCCCCCCTCATTTCAAGACGCTGACAAGGACTTTTGTTGATGTGCTGAACTCAGGGGGGGGGGGTACCCCCCCCTCAACTGAAGACGGGGTACTGAACTGAGGGGGGGGGGGGGGGAAGCGCAAAGACTTTGTCAGTGTCTTGAAATGAGGGGGCGGGTACCCCCCCCTCAACTGAAGACGGGGTGCTGAGTTGAGGGGGGGGTACCCTCAGTTGAGCACGGGGTATCGAACTGAGTAGGGGGTACCCCCCCTCAGTTGAGTACGAGGTCTTCAGTTGAGGGGGGGGGTACCCCCCCCTCAAAACCGTACATAAACGGGCTATTTCGCGCTGCACATTGGACGCACGCCCGTAGGCATAATAGGAAGAGTGTCATACTCTTCCTATTATGTACTCTTGGTCAAATGTATACAAACAAACTTTAAATGCCATCTCATAACGTCACATATGCCACACGCATGGAAGAATGAGGCACCGCTATTCCATGTACGAAGACGAATTGGTAGCGAATCATTTGATATTGCACTTACAATTGTTCCTATAAGTTTTGTAGAACTCAGCAACAAGCCTCTGACCTCTGGACTTGTTGAGACAGCCAATCAGAGAACACCACTGATGCTTATGTTACCAGAAGTTTTAATACGTTTTTATATGAGCTTTGAGGGTAGAAACTTTTCTGTTTGGGATGAAATAACTGTATTTGAGTAGTTCATCTAGGTTTACAAAAACTACAAGGAAAAAGTTACAGATTTTTTGGTACGAACAAACAGTTTTTTGCATTTAATGTAAGTCCGTATACCTACGGACACAGGCAAGTATGAACCATGTTTAACGTTTAAGAAATAACCACGACGTACCAACGCCAGCCATCGAATAATAATTGATTTATGTTTAAGTAGAGCATCAAATCGAATGCAATTTTTCATTCCCATTGCCGCTAGTTAGAAAATTGGATACGGAGACGCGACCAATGCTGAACATAGAAACATATTTTTATTTCTTTAGTAGGATTAATTTTAGTCACGATTTTTTAATGCCAGGTACACGAGCACGAGTACACCGAGGCACTGCCGCCAACATTCACTTATCAATTTTATAGTGTGAATACGTACTGCTCTAAGTTGGCTCAGCGATGAGTCATGCTGTACTGCTCATTTGCATATTACTCTAATTTGCATCTAATTTGCATAAGGTTTAAAGACTATAAACGCGCACTGTGCATGAATAATCAGTCTGTCTTATTTTATCTGCTCTTCCTTGCCTTATGTGCCTTTGCCCCTGCCACTCTATATTAAACCCGTTCTTATTCTGTTCCTTTTGCTGACTTATCCCGCTACACAATTTTTATTTTATTTTTAGGATTAAACAGCGCATGATAATAACAAATATTGTACTTCATAAGTATAAACCTGCATGTTTTTTTATCAATTTTGGCCAACTTTAGCACTTTTTAATGCCTTTATTTGAGGCTGATGTTTTAACACTACTTGGTTGGTTGTTCGTGAGAATTTGTATTGGTTAGAAATATCTGAAGAGACACCACGTCCCGTTTAGTACTTTTCCGTACTTGTTTTATGAAAGTTATGTTTTCTGTTTACATGCAATTCAATGCAGAGAGCATGATAATTAATAGTCTACAAAGAGTTTAATTTAACCGC
The DNA here is from genome assembly GCA_030248245.1 of Trissonchulus sp. WLG1_4. Taxonomy (NCBI): domain Eukaryota; kingdom Metazoa; phylum Nematoda; class Enoplea; order Enoplida; family Ironidae; genus Trissonchulus; species Trissonchulus sp. WLG1_4. The sequence continues at coordinate 4,563 of JASANF010011775.1, read as the reverse complement.
TACATATTCTGTATTTATCTACGTCGATACGTAGGTCGAGATTCACAGAAGGTGTCTGATTTAAATCCAGTCCAAGTCGAACAGGTGACAAGAAATACGCATAGAATGCTTTATTGCTATGTGCTGTTCAAAAACGTGTTAGATCGAGTCCAAAGTTAGAGCGGGTTTACACTGGCACTTCACAAGCACAAGCAAGCACAACGCTCGTTCAAAAACTTGTGCTTGTGCAAGTGCCATTATGAATATGGCCTTAAACACCCTCTGTGAAGTCCAGCCATATTGCCACTTTTGTGCTGTTTTTTGTGCTATTAACTCTGTATTTTGATTAATAGAATGACAGTTTTTTCGTAACTTGATAGCTTTTATGAAAATTTGTAAAAAATGTTTATTTCAACACATTTGGAGCACTTGAGTGCATTTTTCAATATCAATGAAATAAAACTACTGTAAGCTTCACTCCAAAACTATAACAAACATGATTAGAAACCACGCCATTTAAAAGGTTGATTTTCACCCTAGCACTTTTAATCCATTTCTCGAAAGTTTTCGCTTCACCCTAGCACTTCTAAGACTCGCCTTAGCACGAAGTGGATTCATCCTAGCACTAACTACATTCATCCCAGCACTAATTTTCCTCCGGCGCATTTATAACAGTCTATCTTTCCACACTGTTATTAGCCAAATAAATTTTAATTTAATCCGATAAATCCACTGTAAGGCTTTTTTAAAACTATTAGATATAATTTTAGCATATTTTACACCGACTTAATTTCTGCATTGTTGTTTCTAATCAATAGGCATTTATAGTCAATTAAGGGTACGTATATAGTTACGCTTTCTCAGCTTTTATTCTGAAAATATTTGAAAAAACAATATAATTTTTATTGTTCACAAACGCGGATAAGTAATAAGTAATACCATGATTGCCTAACATTGTATTGTAAGCCTACATATCACGTGTTTTCATTTACATTGGCCATAAAGTTATTAATAAATTTGAAAATTTGTGAAACAATGCGGTCAACATCTATTATAAATGTGACAAAATCGTAAATTTCGTTGGTCACTGGCTGAAATTTCAGACACCCCTTGTCACTTCACGCTTGTCAACACTCAACAGGTGATAATAAAACCATAAAGCATGGAATTGACTTAATTGTTTGGTCAAATGTCTTTTCATGGTGAACTTACTAAATAGGAAATTTTCAATTTTCAACAAGTGCATGTGAGGTGTATCTTAGGTAGAAACAATTTAGACGCATGTAATTTAGAATAATAATAAATCGCAACAAGTGGTCCAATGTGGTTTATGAAAAATGGTGGAAAGTTTATTAAGTGGTAAATTAATAAAATTGCTAATCAATTAATGTATAGGTACATTTTAAGACTTCGTTTTATATTAATTTTAAGTACAATGGGCCAATTCCTAAAATGGACTTAACGGATTAGACTTAATTAAATCCGAAATTTAGGAATTGGATTTCGGATTTATCGGATTCAAAGTTTCAGACGGACTAAACGGACTTATTTTAGTCCGATCCAATTCCTAAAATACCACCGGATTTAACTTTTTAATCCGTTTCAATTCCTAAAATACTTTCGGATTAAACGTGCTGCTGGACTTAATTAAGTTCGCTGAGCAAAAATCCAATTCCAAAAATGGATTTATTTAAATCCGTTTAATATTCGGATTTAAAACTACATGCAAATTGTAGGATTTTAAATCCGCGTAAGGTTACGCGGATTTAATGGATTTAAAGGCAGGGTGCGTCTCATTTAATTGCTTATAACTTTAGACTACCTTAACCGATTTGGACGGTCTATATGTCAAATGAAAGCGCATAAATTGGGCTTTTCAACTGCATAAGTTTTGACATTTTATTTTTAGTTATACTCTAAATATTGGCTATTATGAAGCAAAAACACACACCCTCGCTGCTTTTTAACTGGATAATTTTTTCATTTCATAAAATTTGGTAGTTCTTCATGTTTATTACAAGCACGCAACATCAAAAAAATTCTAAACTAGACTTAACCGTTAACTAAAAAGGGTTTCAAAACCCTATTTTATTATAAAATTTTGTCAATTTTAGTTGCGTTTAAACTCCCGCTGAAAAACCTATAATACTTACCGTTCGCGTGTTCCATACTGTCATTTTACACAAATGCAGAAATGTTAAATTAATTAAGTTATAAAACTGTTTTATAAAATCAGTCAGTTTACAAACTGTCAACTGTGTCAATCAGGAAACTGATACTAAAATGTTTTTTTAGAAATAGCAGATCGTTGTCCCTTAGGCTCGATTCATACTGACAGCCGTTAATCCGTTTAGCCGTCAAAATTAATACTGTTTAAAAATCAAATTGTCGCGTGATTATTGCGGAATTTGGTTGGCTAACCGGACATAATACGGCTGTCATACCCTAATAAATAGTGCATAAAACTAGGGGTTCAACTGCATTTTGTTTAAAATATTTTAAAAAGGTTATCAATCCCGTTTGCAGGCAAAAAAATGAAATTTCTAAATTTCTAAACCGGGATTCGAACTGCGATCAGTAGCGTGGGAAGCAAAAGTCTTGACCACTAGACCGCCAGGGTATTCAAATCGGCGCATTAAAATGTCTTTATAAACTTTCAGTACGAGTTGAGTGCTGAGTACAATTTAAAAAACAAAATTTTTCACGCTAAATATGTTGAAAAAACACAAATTACGATGGAATTAATAACGCACCACAAACCCACGCTATTATTTCACTAGTAGGCTTACGTTTTTTTTTATAATTGGCTGTTCCTGGTATCACATGTAATATCGGCCATATTTGGATTGGCCGATTTGCTTAATGACACTTGGAAGCAAAACGGAAGCATTAAGAACAGTTTAAATCTTGTATTTTAGGAATTGGATCAGACTTAATTAAGTCAGATTGAAAATAGTCGGATTTAGTTAAAATCCAATTCCAAAAATGCCGGATTTAATGGATTTAAGCGCATCAACGTGCTCAAATAAGTCCGACTAAACTGATTTAAAATATGCAGCGAGACAAGTTAAATTCGTTAAATCCGGTATTTTAGGAATTGGATTTTGCAGCTTGTTAAATCCACTAGTTAAGTCCGATTAAAATAAATCCGTTAAGTCCATTTTAGGAATTGGCCCTAAGTGCTAGGATGCAACTATGCAGTCCATTACTAGGGTGAATCGAAGCAGTGCTGTGTCACTAGTGCTAGGAAGAAACCCAATCATTTAAAATTCATAATAAAAGTTAATTTTTTTATTTCAGCTACAATTCATCTCCTAGGATGCAGAGAGTCGTTCCATATCGCGAAAAATATTGAAACTTTTAAATTCAATTTAATTCAATTCAATTCAACTTATTTTTTTTAATTTTAATTTGATTTTTGGTCAACGAGACCCATTTGTGCCAAAATTATCGGTTCGGTGAATTTCAAATTACTGACTGATGGAATTACTAAAGAACTATTTCATGAATGGTTTTACTAAACCATTGGTTTTAAGTACGTTTTGCATGATTTGCACATAATTTCATTACGAAATATCGTCTGATTTGTCACGAATTTCGTTGATTTTCTTATACCATTGGTTTAGGTATCTCAGCTGAAATTTCAAACCTGCAGTGCAAGCAGGTCTCTGTTCTGCTGAAATTTCAGCTGAGCTTTACCAATGGTTTAAGTAAATCTATAAAATTTGTAAAGAATCAGGCGATATTTCGTAATGAAATTATGAGCTAATCATGCAAAACGTACGTAAAACCAATGGTTTAGTAAAACCACCTTTGTTAAATCCACCCATGATTCCTGACTGGCAAAAACTTACACTGAAAATGATAAAATATATTTATTCAAAACAACGATTAGAACTGGTCAAAAATACTCGGGGTCGATTCATATTTATATCCTATGAGACATATCCTATGAGACCCAGCCAGTAGGTAATACACAGGATATTTAATTTAAAATGGAGCGTTGGATTATTTTTAAGTAGAAATGTAAATGCCAGAACATAAATATATACGGTTGTAAGTATGAATCAACTAGGTACATCAATCGTAATATAGATTGTCATTCACTCTGAGTTCAATACACTCGAGCATTATATGTATCAAGCAAGCGAAGTAAGCTAACATATAGCAAGCAATTAGAGTGACAATCTAGTAGTCATATATAAGCAAAAGTCTGATATAAGCGTAAACAATTATATTAACTAGCTCCCACAGAACAAATGTGAGACCTACCAGCCATGATAGTTCACAGAACTATGCATAACTTACAGGGAGAGATTTTACTAGACAGACTATGTTTCTGTTTGACCTAAGTTTTCAACGTAGAAAACTAAACAAGTTTTGGCAAATTTATATTTTTCATTTCAAACGTAACAACATTATCTAAATAAATAGTTTTTGTGTTTCACATATATGGGGTCATTCTAACGCTGATGCTGTCTAGTAAGAATCGATGCCGTTTCTTTGTTTTGACATGGCGTGTGTGCCACGTCAAACCTCAATTTCCCTGACCGCAGGTACTGAGTCAGGTTGTGGGTTGCTGGG